>PYFS01000899.1:0-30144 GCA_003671545.1 Ophiognomonia clavigignenti-juglandacearum | reverse complement strand
AGTGTTTCGGGGAGGAGTGGTGCGGGGGGGGCGAAGGTTTTCTTGGTGTATTCACGGGAAAATAGGGAAAGGAGGATCCGGCTTCCGGGTGGGGTGGGGGGGGGGGGGGGCGGTGTTGTTAGCAACGAGATGGGGAGGAGAGGAGGAGAGGAGAGGAGAGGAGGGAGAGCTCACCATCTCGTGAAAGGCAAAGACGCGGTCGCCTGGCTTGAACTCAGACACGTTCTTGCCGACCTCGTGGACGATGCCGGCGATGTCGTCGCCCGTGTTGGATGTCTTGCCCATCCATTCTGGGACTTTCCAGTCCTTGGGGTTGGAGCCGCTCACGACCACCTTGATGACGAGCTGGTCATCGTTGGGCTTGGGGATGGGTGAGTCCTGGATGGTGACCGTGGGACCTACGGATGGTGTTCAGTCAGTCTATGAGCGAGTAGGTGTGCCCCTGCTGGAACGGAGGAGCTAGGTTGGGGATCCTGAAGTGAGATGGAGCTACGATAGGATGTTTAGTGAAGTGAGCTTACCGGCTGCGACGATAGCTTCCTTCATTGTTGCGTGGGGGGTTTTGTGCTTTGGCTTATTTCAGTACGGTTCTTTGATATTCAGCCTGCTTACTATCACAAAATGACCACGACCGCGAACAAGAACAACGGCAATCTAAATACCAGTAAATACCCCGAGCCATCGCATTATAAATACAAGTCACGATGAATTGCGTCACTCCAGTACTCCGCAAAACCCCCTCGCGCCCGCCAAAAGTTTACTGTGTTTCCGTGCACAAGCTCATCATGGTGACAAAGCTCTTCAAGCTAGGCACCTGGGCAAGCTTCCCCACATCACCTCATCGAGCTTATCAGAAGCTTCCTTACCTAACCCGGGTTATCATGTTCCCTTGTTCTGGTGGTTTTCCCTGCGCCGATCTGCTCTTGGCCCGCTTGGTCGGAGCCGGAGCCGGAGCAACTCCGGGAGCCGTAATCCACCCGGGCACCCGGTACAGAAGCTCCGACGTAACTTTAAAATCAGTGGAGCGCAGGAGCGCAGCGATTCTTGTGAGCAGTCATCAGAATGATGAATGCCATACTGCGAACCCGCAGCCTTATATATTTTGACTTGGATCGACACCAGGATGCTTGTCACCCGTGGACCTGTAGACGTTCGTCTCAATTTGAGTATCACCACCTGGGCAAGCAACGGTCTCAATGCCGAGTGGTACCAATAGAAGGCGATCCATGCTACATGTACTTAACAGCCTCAATATGTCGCGGTTCTTGCCCTAATCCGTGTCCTTTCGGTCCTTTCATCTAGGCCTCATCGGTCACATCACTGATGTACTCCTTGTTTCACGTCCTTGTCCAAATTTCAGCGGCACACTGGGTAAATGCCAAGGGCATATTGGCACCGAATAGCCGGGAAATCTTCCGTCGCATTTAGGTCTCTCCAGTTTGGACATAGGTTCATCAGCGTGACAGCGGTGACTGCTGATTTGAGCCGGGGCTTTACCAGCTCGCCGGGAAATATTTCTGTTCCAGAAGCACAGTGAAAGTTTCAGGCTTGGTCGATTCTGCAGGGGCTCGAAGAGAATGTTGGCGGCATACCCGGGAGGACACCGGGATGGGGTGCAGCGCTGAGGGGGTGGCTTGAAGGCTTTGGCCCGGAATATTTCGTGGGTTGCAGTAGATAATTTATATCAAGATGTCCTGCTCCTTTGTATCCCGAAGTTTTCTCCAATTATGGATGCTCGCTATGTATCAATTGATTTTGCAAATATTCAACCAGATTTGAAGGTTCTTTTGCATACATTGCTGCCCAGGTGGCTCTTTGCCAACTTTTCGGAAAAATCTTGGAAGTATTGTTCGCCTCGATATGGAGTGTAGGCCTCCCTCATCTTCATAAATCCAAAATCAAATTCTCCGAATGCCCCATGTAAGACTCCATATGAGTGGTCATTTACTCCGTACTTCATTCCCGCTCGAGGCCAGGACGGTAATGACATGCTGCGATTTGCGACCTACCAATACCTGGTAGACTGCAAGTGGGCCTGCTACGTCTTCCCTTCTTCCACAGCTGCCAGTAGTACGCGAGGACGCGATGGCAAGCATAGCATATCTTAGATATATTGTGGACCCTTCCGTACCCATGTCCTTGCACAATCCGAAGTAAATCTAATCTTTGATAATCGAGAACCTTTTTGACCATTTGGTTTCCAAGGTTCTTCCACGCGGCGACGCCCACCTACATAGTAGGCATAAAAAATACCCGCCAATCCAAGCCACACTCACACCAGCTCGCTTCCGTCGCCTGCTCCCCCCCCCCCTCTCCCCCCACCACCTAACGAATATCATTAGCAATGCCACAGTAGCTGTGTCAACTCAGTCCTGTCCGAGCAAGTTCACAATAGAAGACTTAATGCACCGGTTCGCCCCTTGCCCCTCGGTCTCGGTGCCCTTCACCAGGTCAGGGGATCGTCTCTTCGACGGTCTTCTAGCCAGCACAGGCATGCTGGCGAGGTCGCAATGAAAGGCCGTCTCAGATGGTAACATCACCGGACACATGGAATACTCAATGGGTTATGTGCTTGCGAACGTCTTGGAGGTAAGATTTATCTGCGATGCGTTTGGGTTAAATCTGCTATGCAACCCCTATCACACCTACAATCATAGGTCTTGGCCCCTATAGCTCCAGTGCATCCAGCGTCTACTACCAAGCGCCCAGGCGCCCAGGCGCCCCTAACGCACGAACCTAGGAAACACATTCATTATTAGGTATATTCTCCGTACACCGTACTTAATTGCGCTTTGAATGTTGGCTACCAATCCACATCTTTATAGTCAATCTCACTCGATCAAGCATTTCACATTTTCGTTATGGGTCGGACGGGTGATAGCGAGGACGGATAGGGAGGATTGATGAGATATTATCTATGACGCATGATCGCATTTACGACGGATCACTTGCACGAGTCGGCACGAAATATGAGTATGAAATAGGTACAATGTAAGTCTGGTACACATCCATTCAACACGTACTCCATACGGAGTATTCCCTTCCAGATACCATGCGAGGTTCGACCTGGAGTGTCGCCAAGTCGGCTCTCTGTAGCGAGAGTGCTTACTTGGCCACAAGCTACGAACAAGCATTGGCAGGGTACGGATACCTACTTCCCATGCTTGTACTTCCAAGGTTGTTGCTTGTACTTATACTTTGTATGGTAAATTCGGAAATGTCAAATACGCTGCTTGACTCGAATGACTTGCTATCTCATGGCAGGTGTCGTTTCTCAAACCTTCCAGACCCTTTCATCGGCTGGGCGCTGTCGAGATGTGATGAGATTGCAGTACGAAGTGCATGTGCTCGGTGCACGTCCAGGCTCGTGCGCTTTGTCCCAAAATACCTACAATCTAGATATCATACTTTGGATCTTCGTCTGACGTCCACTTCCAACAGCTGACGATGGCAGATGCCCCACTCTCGTACCTTGGTAATTCACAACTTCCCCATTACACCCTGAAATTGCGAAGAACCTGTGACACCTCGGAAGATCGGATGCGCAGCAGTTTTTGGAGCCAGGTTTCAATGCGCCTGAATCGCAACAACTGAACCGTCGGCCTAAAGTGCTCAATCCGGCCGCTAGCCGGCGGGGCCTGGTCCACCTGCAGGGGAGGCATGCCCTTGGAACTACCTGTAGGTAGAATGTACAGATGCCAATTGCAGAACACAGCAACTTTGCTGTGGGTCTCCCTTGGCGCCGACGCGCCGTCCCGGTCCCCTGGGAGCCCGTCTCCTGTATGTACAGGTCCCTGGGCACATCCCAGGTCGTCAAAACGCGAAGATGAGCGCTCAACCTGGGGTTGTGCCAGTCAGAATGGTGCAAACAACAATATCAGTCAAATGCAATGATTTGTGGAGCCCCCTTGGGTTTTGTGCACGACGTGAGGTGACACACCGTTGGCTGGTTTCCGAGGGAGCTGTGACTTGATATGACTGCCATCTTGTCCACTTTCGTTTCCCGCTTGTTCTCTTGGTGGAACCCCATCTTTCCCTTCTCTTTAATGCACAACCGTGACTTCAGGACCTGCTGGCAGATGCTGTCGCCAAGTCGTTCAGTTCTGCGGAAAGTTTAAGCGAAAAAGACAAAAATGGCGACGACGACGACGACCTACTCCGCTGAGTTTCTCGCCGAGGACCGCCGGGCGGTCCTGGTCAGCATTTCCATCTCCTTCATGGTCCTCACCACCGTCATCCTCCTTGCGCGAATATATGCCAGGAGGTTCCAAGGCTTTGGTGGGTTCTTCGCCGACGATGCCTTTCTCTTGGCGGCGTATATCGTCAACTTGGGCTTGTGTGTGGTGGGCATTGGTGAGTTTGCGAACCTTTGCTTTCGTGGCTGCTCATCCTGTCTTTCCCCGTGGCGTTCTCTGGAAGCTGACTCAATCTTTTTTTCTGTGTATCAGTGATCACCCGAATTGGCGGAGTCGGGCGACATGTGGCATTCCTCGAGCTCACCAACCCGTCGGCCATCGGCGGATGGGCGAGGGGTGTCTTCTCCTTCGAGATCATCTACTTCATAGCCATCGCCCTGCCGAAGCTGAGCATTCTATGCCTCTACCTACGAATGTTTGCTTGGAAGGGGACTATGCGCGTCTTGGCCTGGCTGTTATTCTCACTGGTCGCATCCACCTCCGTGTCTCTGGTCATCGCCGCGTGCTTCCAGTGCATACCTATCGCATTTTTCTGGGACAAGACGATTGCTGGGGGCCGCTGCTTCGACATTCAGATGTTCTTCCACGCACAGGCGCTGCCAGGGGCTATCCTGGATGTGATCATCATGGTGCTGCCAATACCGACTATCTGGCACTTGAGAATGCCCGTGGTCAAGCGACTGGCCTTGGTCGGGGTCTTTGCTATCGCAAGTTTGTAAGTTCTCACTGCCTGAGAGCCCTGGAGGAATAGCCGAGCAGGTTCTCGCCTCATGCGACAGCGACATGACATGGGGGCTAATTTGTTACAGTGGATTCGTGGCGTCCGTCATCCGAGCCAAAATCTTCTTCGGTACCGAAGCCCTCACAGACGAGACCTGGGCCTCTGTGGAGCTTATTGGCTGGTCAATCATCGAAATCGGCGTCTACATTATCACCTGCTGCTTGCCTCACCTGCGCCCACTGATCTCCCACTACACGCCCAAATGGCTGAAGAGAGCTGTCAACGTCACCGTTTCAAGATCTTACGGCAGCAAGTCTTACGGCGCGAACTCCAAGGGCTTGTCCGGGATTCACAAGTCGACGGCTATCAGCCACACCCATCACATCCAGACGGGCGGAGACATTAATGACGATGCCATCGAGTTGACGAGGAAAGAAGATGGCGGAGGCTGGAGGGGGGACGTTTCACTGGAATTGGACCGGATGTCTAATCCAGGAGCATCAGGACTGTCATTGGGTCCTCGGCAAAGTCATTCGATGGGCATTACTACTGAGATTACGAGTGATGTCTCAAAGAATTGACCCGAGGGGGACGGAAGGGGAGACTGAAAAGACAGAGGGTTGAAGGGAAAGGGGGAAAAATAAAAGGAAGGAAAAAAAGGGAATAGCCTGGGCATACTTTTGCGTGGTTTACAGATTGCCCAGCCGTACTTTTTGTTAATGTCAAATTCAAGCGTTGGTCGCAAGCAGCTTTGCAAGTCTTCTTTCTCTGCTTGTGTAATTACTTAGTAGGTATTACCAAGTAGCCTTGGCTGTGCTGCAAATGATCTCAATCTACTAGTTCTGCCTATCCTTACAGTCTGCTACTAGAGAGCATCCGGTCCAATGCTTAGCCGCAGCGCCCATTGCCCATCGCGACTCCGGGATCGGATCCGAAAGGGCGTAGGCTAGGAGAAAAGCATGCTTGCAGATAATTGAAATTTTATAGGGATGTTCATGAGCACAACGGGGGTCTTGACAATATCTATCTTCATCCAATATTCAACTACACAAGGGTAACTCTCTCAGCAATTCCCTATCATGGCTGAAACTACTTCCTGGAAGCCAAAAGCAGTCGTATTCGACCTGCTGACAGCCCTCCTCAACTCGTGGGACTCATGGACCAACGCAACCCCCTCACGCGCCCCAGAAGACGGGCGGCGCTGGCGCGCACGATACCTCGAGATCACGTTCGGCGCCGGGGCGTACACACCCTCCACCGCCTACGAAACACTCGTTCGCCGAGCCGCAGACGAGACCGGACTGCCCCCGTCCGCCCCAGACGCCCTGCTGCGATCCTGGGCCGCGCACCAGCTGGAGCCCTGGCCCGAGGCCCCTCGCGTTCTTCATGCGCTGCGGGCCAGGGGCTGCTATCAGATCGGCGTTCTCACCAACTGCTCCATCCGCCTTGGCCAGGCGGCGATCAAGAGGGTGGAGCAGTGCGTTCCTGCGGGGGCCGCGTTTCGTTTCGACGCGGCTGTGACGGCCGAGCAGAGCGGGTTTTACAAGCCGGCCAGAGCGGCGTACGAGTTCATTCTCGACGACATGGGCGTGGAAGCGCACGAGGTGCTGTTCGTCGCGGGCAGCGCGGGGGACGTCCAGGGTGCGCGTGATGCTGGTATGGAAGTGGTGTGGCATAATCGTGTTGGCCTTGCGAAGAAAGGGGAGGCTGTTCCACTGCGGGAGGGCAGGGACTTGGAGGATGCTCTCATGGGATTTCTGTGACCCGGCAGCCGTAAATTGGCATTGATAGCGTGAGCTTGGCCTCAAGACCTCAGTACTCGAGAGGTTCGTTGCCCCCGGAGTCTGACAGCTGCCTCCTGACTCTGTGCGCGATGGTGAGAAACAGCACCCTGATCTCTCGCCAAGCTGTGTCATCTACGCTACAAGAGGGATTCATACTGTCGTCTCTCTCCCTTCCTTCGCATGTTTTTCGCATCTTGCTCCGTATACACAATGCAAGTCGCGTGCTTCCAATTAACGGAAGGAACATCACGGAATGCCACCGGATCATACCTATGCCAGTTACTATGACCCTTCCAACCTCTGATGTGTCAGGCCTTGTGCCAGCGATGGCTTGTCGTGAGAGCAGTGACTCGTGCTCTGAGAACTCGGAAGTCGGACCGTCGTGCCCACTTGGGCAGATTTTGCGATCTTCATGTCTGTCTGTGCTGTGCGATATCTAGATCATCAGGTATTGTAGATCCATGGATCTCGCCATGCTGGCCATGAGACTGTGGTCTTGCTCTCTAAGCACGCGGCCACTCTTGACACTCTGAGCGCGTGAGGACGAGGACACTGAAAACGTTGCGGGTCTCATCCGCCATGACCAGCTACTGTATCTTGTGTCAAACCCGCACCCCACAATCGCCGAGAAGCAAGCGCCTGGGCGTTCCTGTCGCCGCCAAACCTTATTTCAACCTCATTTGAGTACCTGGAGCCGACTCGGCCGAGTCTCGTGCTTTACAGCATACACGTTACGGTATATCCTCCCCACACTCAGATGCTCGGGCTTCCGCACACCTCTGGAACAGTCTCTCTCACCTCGGGCTCCCATATACTCTCACACAGATAGTTGGGTCCCGCACGCCTGTCGACATCTGGACTGTGCATTTGACCTCGTATGGTTCATCCGCATGGCTAGTGGGTTCATACCAAATGGTACCTGACATAACGAAGGTCACAGCCTATTGCCTCCCATCTTTTTATCACACCAGCAAACAACACCAGCATACACCTACGATCCAGCGTCTTCCACTCCTCACTCCCATCTGCAAACCATCTAGTGATGATGATCCGCCCCCTCACGCTTACTATGGTTGCACTTGTATCCCGCCTCCGCCCTCGCCTTCTGCGCCCTACTCAACGGCTTCCAAGCAGGCACCATCTCCGCCTCGGTGAGCATCTTCTTCGGCGCCGCGCGCGTCTGGCTCTGATGCCCCTCCTCCCCCGCAGCGGCACCACCACCACCCACGACCAAAAACTCCCGCTTCGTCGCAATCTCACTCGCATACACCAGATTCAGCCAGTTCGCCAGGCGGTACCCGCCCTTGGCGATCTGCAGCTCGATGGTCGGCACCACCGCGTCGTAGTACGTCGGGTAGAGGTCGTCCATGGCGGTCAGCGCCGCGGCGCCGTCGGGCATGACGACGGTGCACACGTAGGCGTTGGCGTCGGTCGCCCACGCCATGGCGGAGTCTTGCGCGGCGCGCGGGTCGTCGCCGGCGATCCAGCTGGCCGCGACGGAGGCGTAGGTGCCGGAGTCGATCTCGGCAATGAGGTCGCTGGCCCAGGATTGAGCGTCCGTGAGTGCGGAGCCGCCGACGCGGGTCTGGGGGATGTAGGTGTCCCAGTCGGAGTGGAGGTTGTCCGAGTAGCCTTGTTTGCGGAAGGTCAGCTCTCTGGGCAATTGACGTACAGACCGAATGCAGCGCTTCAGGAACCTGGATACGAACCTTGGTAAGTCACATCGATATCGTTACCGCCAACTTCGTACGCCTCGTCATGCAAAGGCTGAGTGATATCCCCAAGGAAGTGCACCAGGAACTTCAGAGCTTGCTGCACATTGGCATCTGACAGCCGTCCGTCACCGACCCGTTGCGTGTAGTTGGTGATAGCGGACACGATGCACCCGCCCGAGGTGCAGTCGCGATCAAAGTCGACATTGCACGAGGTGGGCGGGTCATCCTCAGCGTCGATGTAGTGCCAAGCCGAAGAGAAGGCGCCCGCGGTTGTGGAGCGATAGCTGTCGGCCCACGAAGCTATGTTCGCCAAGTAGGAATCCGAGGTGTCGTCCAGCACGCCCTGGGCCCTGTTCTCCAGTCAGTCTGCGTGCCTGCGGCTCCTTATGGAGTTATGGAGGACAAGACGAGGGAGCACAAACCACTCTGCTACTTCATCGGTGACGTAGTTCTGGGCGATGTAGGCGATTGTGGCGTGTCCGAGGCTTCCCCAAGCCTTCACGCCCTGCAGCGTGGCGAGGGTCAATAAGAGGGCCGACACCATATTGGATGCTACGTGATATCCGCGGGTGAATGTCAGACTGTGGTCACTGGCAGAAAAAAAAGTGAATGCGGTGGCACGTCCGTTGTAAATATCGGGGGACACCGTGCCAAGATATCTGCCTTGATATACTCCCGAGTGTGATATCGGCCAGTCAATCCAGGTCAGTGAGCGGGTCTCTGTGGAGCGTAGCACTGCTGGTGCTCCGGTCACCTATCAACACCTTCCTAATGTGGACGAACCGCTAGCTTCGCCCCAGCCGCGGATGTCTGTGGAATATCTCGCACGGCACCTTTCTTCCATGGAGGGCAAGTATCATTGAACGATTGAAGCTTGTCGTTCCCGACTGCATCCTCCGGCCGCGTGCGACGAGCGGTCCTTTCCACTGGAACCTGCACATACCTGTCCTGCGTTGGCGATTGGACAGATGGTGCTGCAGGGGAGTGGTAACCCCTGAAGATGTATGCGATGCCAAGAGATCAACTGCCGCAAGAATGGCCTGGGGCTGCAGTGCAAGTCGCGGTGTGAGCGGATAAGAAGTTGATTATCTTCGCAAAAGGTCCTACTAATACCTTCCGGATCTGTCGTTCTCTCTTTCTGCTTGACAGTTTCTGTGATCGAGCGTAACCGAGCTGGCTGCCACCTCCTTTCTCAACGCACGACAAGGGGACAGCGGCGTGACGGCAGCAAGGTATGACTTCACAGGAGAGCTGATGTTAGAGAGTTTGTGCAGAAGCAATAAGTGAAAGGGGCGGAGTGGTACATTTTATGCTCATTGTGAGTATTCATTTATTGGGCATCCCGTGACTCCGTGAGGACAATTCTGATCCGGTTCGGAAGACTTCAGTGGCTGTTGACTGTACTTCCAAGGCTATGGCAGGCTTTGAAAGCCTCCGAGGCGAATTTGACAGCCACAGTTGCCCAGCCGGTCGCCTTCAAAGGACCGAGGCCCTTGTTCATCGCTCAGCGTAGAGGTAGATAGGGGCAGCTCTGAGAGTAGGGACACCTTGGTTGAGCAGAGATTAATAAGAAAATTAACATTATTGCCAATATTATTAAAATTAATAAAATTATTAAAAATACTAAAAATAAAAATATTAAATCGCTAATTATAAAATAACTAATATTAATAATTAAAAAAATCTTCCGCTTTTTCTAAATTAAAAAAGATATTAAAAGGAAAAAAAAAAGGTTTCTTTAAATCCGGATAATACTAAATAAATTTTTAATTATAAAGAGAATAATTAAAAGAAAGCCCTCCTATAAATATTCCAAAAAGCCGGCTTATTAACGCAGTCGCTTCGATTAACGTCAGAATAGTCCAAATGCTGAGATTGTTGTATTGGCATGGGGGTGCATGCATAGCTCTGCTGTGAAGGCCCACGGGAAGGTATATACGGCCGCATTGCTATTGCGGAAGGAACGGAACAGAGTTCCATTGTTATTCTGTTCACCCAGTTGGTTTGACCTGCAACTGGGAGTATAGCTAAAATTCTCTTCTTAGCATCAAACAAAGACGAACGCACCGACTTGTACACACTTATACCCAATAACGTTCCCAACAGAGATGTTTGTTGTTTTTATGCATTATTATAGCGTACCTACGTACGGCCCTTTAAGCGCCCCCTTTGATGCTATCGGGCGATAACTGCACACCAGCAAGACGTTGTGTACCCTCTTGCTCATCAAGGCTGGGTGTAGAAAAACGCTTGCTTTTGCGCGAGCCGTCCTGTCCCTCTTGTGCACCAACACTCGGTCCAGCATTATGCCGTCTTTTGCGTGATCTGCCCCGCCCCTCTTCCTCGTCCAAACCAAGTGTGTCCCGGTACCGTCTCTTGCGTGGGCGGCCCCGCTGCTCCTCTTCACTGTCGCTGATCTGTTCATACTCAGTGACCTCCCGAAGTATCCAGCCATGCGCAAGGTAGTTTGCAGCCTCCTCCGAGTCCTCGATCAAATAAGCCCCACATAGCCACTTTCTCCCAGGACTACTAGACGGCGGAGATGGAGGGTGTGTTGTGTAGTTGGTCGCGAGGTTGGAGGCTGGTGGCCTGAGGTCGTGGGGAGCATCGCCACGGTCATCCGGTGCCACGTCCTGTCCGTCTGTAGCGACTTGCCCAGATATAGCCCCGGACCCGGAGGTGACCTGGCGCTGGGCGAGAGCCTGTTCAAAGGGGCTTGGTGGGGCCGGATCGGGATCGGGGACCCACGTCGCAACCATATTCTCGATACAGCACATGTCGTATTGGTGTTGTAATGCGTCAGGGTCGATTCCGACGGGTAAGTTGGCTTGGTGGCCGTGATGCTGGGTGAGGACATCATAATCCACCCAGGCGCGAATTCGACTTGTTTGAGGGTGGATGGAGACGAGGCGGGCTTCGAAGCATTTGTGGAGTTGGCTCATCATAGGCAGCCCGTTGGAGGACCTGCATAGGTAGGTATCTGTCAGCAGGGCTCCCATGTAGATACTCAGTATGGAGAGATGTACTCACGACCATGTCTTCCGCCACGCCATCTCCAGCCTAGACCGGTCGTCGGCGCTCGGCTCAGCACTGCCAGCAAGATCTTCAAATTGGTATATAGACCAGTGGACCTGTGGCACGATGTGGGCTGCTTCAAGGCCTGTGCCAGGTAACACAGCATTCCACGATTTTCCTAGGCCGCTGATTGCGCAACTGGCCGTTGGGCCGACTACGGTATTCCGAAACGACCTAATGATAGCTCGCCCTGTTGGCAGTGGCACGATGGAAAGAGGTATCTCCCCTGGTTCATTATTCTCGTCGGTGCTTTGACTTTGACTCGAAGAGGCTGCGAGGCTCGGATTCCGGGAAGCTAGGGGTGAGGTGCTGCTAGGCCGCTTCCTGCTCCGCACCGGTGCCATTATCAACTTGCTGCTTGTCTCGCAAGGCTTGTTGATGGCTGCACATCGCGCATTGTGTCGACGCGTTGGCAGTGGAAGCTTGCGATAACACGAGCTATCCAGGCTGTGCAACGCACCGGCACAACGGCTGCCGGAGTGAAGGAGGTAGGTGTATTGCGTGACGCCGGTGTGAGGCCCTGGGAACGCGGTCGCATTGGTCTGTTCGAGGATGATATGTCGCGTGGGGTTGGAGGAGGTTGTTCGTGGCAGCAGCACGGGGCGCCAGTCGTCGTCGCCGTCGCTGTCGCCTTGGTGAACGTCTCTCTTGAAGACGACACAGAGATCGAGGTCGCGGGCAACATCGCCGATCGTTACTAGGTCGTCGCGTTGGTAGATTCCGGCAAAGGCGCTCTTGCCGGTGAAGAATTGGATATTCCACGCTTTCGAGCGGTGGTCTCTTGTAATGCTAGACATTGTAGGGAGGCGTGTACGATGTGGTGAGTTGGTCGAGGCACGGAGTAGAGCATGTTGACTCGTGCAGGTGGGAATCTTGCCAAGCCCCAGCCGCCGGCAGTGGACTTTAGGCGCAACAGTGCTGACATAAGTCAAGTAGCAGCACTAATAATAAGCATGGCACTACCCGTGGAGGCTGCGGTATGAATTTCCCCTACCGACTTCACTATGAAATATATGCACACTCTTTTTACTCCTCTAATAGATAATGTCTGGCTGGCCTACTAGCCAATCCCATCCTTAAGTCATGTGTCCGGCCGAGCCCACTAAGCAGGCACTCTCTTCCTTCGTTTGATATCCGTCCGAATCCCATGGACTGCCTCTGTATGGGCCTGAAGATGCTCTTTGCTGGTGAGCAGCACCACAGGTATGCAGATAGGGCACATCATCTGGACGTCCTCCTTTAAAGACTTCAAGTGGCGGCTGACGAAGTGCCTCGACAAAGAGGCAGGCTCGCAGAAAGCACGAGTGCGCTCAGGCAGGTTTGGGTCATCTGGAGAAAGGGTGAGCGCCACAGAGATGCAAAAGTAGCACCTGCGCATATCCTTTACTTCACCGTGGACGGAAACCCTGCACTCCCGTGCTTGTGCCATCGGATCTAGCCCACTGGTGACCTCGGATGGCGGAGGTGGTCGTCGAGCCTCCAAGACCTTGGTGCTTAGAGGCTCCTCGACGTTGCAATAGTCCATGATAGCCAGCACGGCCGTAAGCCTCCGCTCAAACTGCGCATTGAGATCTGGAACAAGAGGGGCTGCCAGCGCGTCGAGCATTCTTTGCTGTGGACCACTCGTTGGTCGCGAAGCTCGGCCAGCAGGCACAGGCGCTGGACGAAAGCGCTTCCCCGCTTGTTTTGCCTTCTTAGCCAAAGCTTGTTGTCTGATTTCCGCGAGGGCTTGAGTGCGATCATGGTCCTGCCGGACCCTGACCAGCTCATTGGTCCGCAACTTCTGCAGGCGTTGCCTGGCACGCTTGGCGAGAAGGTCCCGATCCTGTGCCAACTTGGGCATGGTGTTGAGTTGGGCCTTGAGACGCACGTATTCGGGATCGGATAGCTTCAAAGCCTCAGTCTGTGCTGGGGTGAGCGCGATGGGTCTGTGGGCGTCTCTTGACGAGCCGTGGCTGGTGACCTTCTTCAGCAGCTCCTTCTCCTGCTCCGTCTCTCGATGGACCGCATTCACATCGATGTCGACATTGCGGCTGAGGTAGTGCCCCTGGAGTGTATCTGATCCGGGCGCGTGTTCCAGACAGAGGTTCCGAACAGACTCGCTGGCTGTGATCGGGTATTAGCCACAGTTTGATTGCAGTCGCGCGGATATGGAGATAGCAAACACATACCGTTCTGGTCCAACATGTTACCCGCCCTATATCGAAGACTGTACGCAATAGTGTTGTTCTCGAATCCTAGGATCTTGCCAATTCTCTTCACCCAGTCACCCATCATGCCTTGTGAGATGGGTTGGGACGACATCTCGTACGTGCCCAGCTTTGTGGGCTCGCACCTTCGGAAGACAAACTCCTTCTGGATGTCTTCCCTTAGGTGCAAGGTCAGTTTCTGCTTGTGTGGCTCCACCCGCAATGTATGGAGCAATGACGGATCATCATTCAATTCCTCGGACAGGAAAGCGCGGTGTCTGAACAGAATGGCCAGGAGAAATACATGCGCACTTAGGAGCAGGCTCGGGTCAAAGAGAAGCTCCGGTATGTAGAACGTTTTCCTGCTTCATGTCAGCATCTCCTTCAATAAGGCTGGTAGGAAGTGATGTACTCTGCTTTCTTCCCCAGGTACTTCTTGGTATACGCAAGGGTGAGCTCAAGGATCAGTCTCGGTGGGCCATCTGGGTCCTTGGGATTGCGTGTGAGAAAGACCTCTAGATCCTCAAACCGCAATTTAAGAATAGAACCAGGACGAGAACCTTGAGGGGCAAGGAGCAGGAGGAAAAGCACAGCAAGGATACGACACTCGCCCAACTTGAAGCCCTTCTCTGTAGTGCGAAGGGTAGTATCGAGTTGGATCTTCAAATCGTCGAGCATCATGGCCCGGTTGTCCCGCTTCTGTGTTTTCAACAGGTTTTCGTTGTACAGTTCGAGGAGGACCTGTGCACGAATTAGTCTCGGCCAGGGGCTGAAGGACAAATCCCGGGAAGTAGATGTATACTCACATTGCGCATCACATCACGGTTGATGTTGCCGTCAATCTTGTAGTGGTTCGCCCGCTGATAGGCGAGACGGAAATTGCACTAAAACGTGCGCAAGGAGGATTGAGAGGTGACAGCCCTCTTAAGACGCCCGTTCTTTCCAGTCCGCTGGCCTAGATACCAGCTGAGAAACAGTTTGATCTCACTGATGTCGATGTTCCGCAGCCGTCGTCGCCAGTCCTCATCTTCAAGGACCTTTTTGCAAAAGCTATGAATTTTCGTTAGCTTAGTTTCGAAACAAAGGAAGCGAGTACATACACGCGCCACTGGTTTGCAGTGTAGTCAATCATGGCTCTAGTCTTCTTTTCATACGGCCTGGCTTTGTACGTATTGACATTAAAATTCTTGAGTTCTTCACGGTAGTATTCGAAAGGATGAACATTGCCGTCGTAGAGGGCTTCAGGGTCATCGTTCTCCACTTGGTGGGCTGTGGAAGCCAGGTCGTGTTGCTCGCCTTCGCCCTTCTTGCTGTAGTCACCAACATCCTTCACGATCACAGACTCGTCCGCATCTGAGCCGTCGGTGAGCTCACTTTTGTACATATCCTCCAGAGCAACAGCCTCGTCCTCGTCCAGGTCAGTGTCCATGGGGTCCTCAAACCCGCTCACTACGGAGCCCTCCGACTCATCATCATCATCATCATCATCAGAGGTGAAAGTGACCTTCTTGGCGTTGTCTGGCTCAAATTCCGTGTCAGAAGTGTCGGTGAGACCTGTCTCCCAGTCTTCATATCGAGTCTTCCTTTTTGTCTCCACCTCCTTGGGCCTGGTGACCCTAGCTTCACCTCTCGCAATGTCGTCCGCAGCCCGACGATCACGCCTAGCTCTTTTCTCTCTTGCAGATCCAGACTTGGGCATTGTATGGTGTGTACTGTGGGGTGCTATCCCAGGCAAAATCTTGATGATGAGGGTCGCTTAGTAGATATGGGGATGGGCAGGAGATTTTGTGATGATGGGTGGACCAGAGTCAGAGTCTGAGATGTCTGCGCTCCAAGTGATGACATTTCATGTGTTTGTGTAGCATTTAAGCCTGGATTCGGCCGATGCTGCATTGCATTCGCGCATGCATGTACGTTCTCACAACCTGGTTTGATTATTTGCATTCACAGACCATTGTACTATTTAGGCCTAGACCATTTGTTTTGACGATGCCGCGGTGCCAGGCAATCTCAAATACGGAATGCACTTACATATAAAACAAGCTATTTTGGCCACGAATGATTTGAAACTGCCTAATTTCCAGATCCTCTTACATTCTTGTCTGTATGCGACCCAGTACTGTATACCTAATCATGAAATTTTCAAATCGTAAGGGTGCTGCGTACGGACAGCAGTTCACAATAGCAGCGTCCCGAGTCCTCCCGCACCCTGGACGACATCTGCATCATTGTAACAAAAATAATACTGAGTGCGACCTGAGATACTGCAAATGATAAGTACCTAGGTACCTACCGACAAGGGGGCGTCAAACAAGGGGTATCCATCGCTAGCTCTGGTCCGGGAAGGGCCGCTGCATGGTCAGGGATCAGCCGGATTGACTTCCCCGCGCCAAGCACTACGAGCCGCCCAATTATTTCATGAATCCAGCCAGCTGCGTACAGGCGTGGGTGTAAGGCCCCCACGAGTAGTACTTACGCACCTACCAGACGTTCTAAGTCGAAGTTACATATAAATCAGGATAGTGGAGGCTTCATTCATCTCTGGATTATTGTAAACGATAAGACAAAGTTATAGTAGGCATTGACTCAATGAAATTCGAACAGACTAAGCATGACCAAAGTCCATGATACGAGCTAAGTACCTAGGTAGCAGTGACCGCTGGAGTAGCCCGGGCAGACGCCGCGCGATGTTGGCAACGACCTTCGTGGTCTGCTAGACTGACCCTCCGATCGTGGTGTTCTCCGCATCGTTTACATATGAAAGGTCAATAGTTGCGATGCTTTTTTCGATAGTGGCGAAGAAGGTTGTGTACGGTTATGCATGTTATGTGGCACAGGACGCAAGACGGTTTGCCTAATGCTTGCTCTGCCGGCTTTGGGGGACCCGCCTGCTTCTTTTCTTTCAGGCGGGCCAGCTCCACGATCTGTCTGTTGATAATGGAATTCTTCTCCACATCAGAAGCCTGAATTTTTTCTAATGCCGTTCGCAATGCGTCGTTCGCTTCCCGGGCATGTGCCAGCTCCGTGCTCTGTGCGTCGTTTGCTTCCCGAGTATGTGCTAGCTCCATGCTCTGTCTGTCTATAATAGCCTTCAATACCCTCTCGGACGGGCTAAGTAAGCTAGCTGGATCTTGGCCTGCCCCTGCGGCTGCCGCCTGGGTTGCTTGAGGCCCGGAGACGAGCGGTTAGGCTTGCGTATGCTGTGGTGTCGACGATTGGTTGGGCCTAGGGCTGTTTCCCGGAGGCTGCGCAGGCCTTTGCGTTCCTTTCTCCGCCTGTCCAGCTTGTGTGCGCTGTGGTGTCGACGGTTGGTTGGATCCAGGGCCGTTTTCTGGAGGCTGCGCAGGCTTTTGCACCTTCTCCGCCTGGATCCAACTTCGGGACTCATAGCTCTGGCGTTGAGGTTCGTGCATTGACCAGTTGGGACAGGCAAGGTTAAGCAGAGGGCGATCCTGCGTCCGCAATAACCGTGATACATCCAGAAATGCAAAATAGCACTACCTACTATACTTCGATAGAAACCGCGGTCGTAGGCTCGGGCGTATAGCTGCGCTCACAATCCCAGTGCCGCCTATGACTACTTAAACTAGCGCTACTTAACCTCACGCTTCTAAGCACAAGATCCGATCGATCAAACCTCTCGCGCAACCAGACTTCTTCTCCGGACTAATCGGGGTTAGGCACAACCTACAGCAACATCTGGATTTACTAATAAAAGCAAAGATCTACTAAAGCTTTACGTTTCTAAATCTAAAATATTAAACCGTAAAGCAATAAAATATAAAATGAATTCCTATATAGGGAAATTGATCAATAAACTCACGTCCTCCACCTATATATATACACATAGGCAATAATCCTTCACGAGACCGTCCCTAAACATAATCTTTTTGCTATCGAGGCCATCCCTTCATCAAAACCAGGCCTTTTTCTACTAATGACGATATTTCCTTCTCCTAAGTCCGTTGCCACCTAGTCTGCCCCATCTCGGCATCGTCCTAAGACTCTTGCCGTAGAAGAAATATCCCCGTGGTCAAATGCACAATGGCGTAGCCATACTTTTCGGCCCTCGATCAAAAGGGGTTCCTTAGCTCTAAGCCTTATGTATTCGGGATAAGGGAATGGCTCGCGAAAAAAGCCCTTGGCGTCATAGGACCTGGTTATGTGATATTTCAAGGAAGTGAATACCTCGTTGCAAATAAGGCAGCGGACCCGTTTCTTGGCCCCTTTCTTGATGTCGACCGAGGGCACGGCCATGCCGTAGAACTCGGCGCAATGAAGCTGCCACTGTTGGCAGTCTTCAATCGGCGTCTCTTTGACGCCCTGCCTAATACATTCTGGATAATGAAATAATGCGTTGAATTGCCCTTTTTCGAAATGTGCCGTCCAGAAATGTTGCCGTTCGTTCAATAAATATTTATTGCACAGGAGACATCGGCTTAATATCAACGCTATCGGGTTCGGGGCGCTTGCACTGCCATAGTACACTGCCATATGCTTGCTCCAGTCAGCCTCATCGTATACGACATTGTCACCTTACCCAAGTCGCCAGCATTCGGGGCAGGCAAAAGGCTCTGCAAATATCTATTCCGCATTCACATAGACCACGGTCGTATATCTCGACAGCCCAATACTTATGGTAAAGGTTTTCGCTTCTTTGCACAGGAGATACGTATACAATTATATATAAAAAAGGGGAAAATGCGCTGAACTGCTATATATATCTAAGTAATCCCGAAATATAGCGGCGTCAATAAAAAGTTGATATTTAATACCAATTCTCAAGCACTCGGGGCAATATACAGGTTCTGAAACGGTCTAGAAGTCGTATTGATATTATTAAAAGTATGTTTTAAAATCTCGCATATGAGAAAACGTCTTATAGCCCAAAAGATATCGAAAAAGCTGTTATTAACTTAACGCATAGCTCTCATACATATATCCACACCATTCTCCAAGATTCTATACTCGCTATAAAGGCATATTATCCCCCTCTCTTTAGCACTCCGGATAATCCAATAGCTATTATACATCGCCGTCATAGCTTTTATTACTATATTTCTAAACGGCTCCCTATAACTCGAAAATAACCGAATAAAAAAAACATATTAAAAGCTTATACCGTATATCGTCTAAATACTTAAAAAGCAAATCAATATATCTTAACTCTTAACCAAAAAATGGAAGATTATCCGAAACCTTAAATAAACAATTGATCCCGTTAATACTTAACTTCGTTGTTATGATTTTACGTCCGCTATATGCATAAACCAAATCCTTAATAATATATCCGAGTATCTTTAACGCGTTCGCATCTTCGAAATACCGCTTTCTATTTTCTTTAATCTAAAGGGTATCTAGACTATAAAGGATAATCCGAATCTTAACTACCTTACGCTCATTATTGCTACGGCGCAAATTCAAAATATCCTACCGCTCTTGCTACCAACAAATAATATCTTCCTTAAGAGCTTTAGTTAGGGCACGTTGGTTACAACGTAATAAAGATCGTCGCAACATACGAAACAAATCTTGATTATTGGCTATCGCGGCCTTAAGCTCCAAAATAAAGATCAAATTCTCCCTCACGTATCTTACTTAATAATGTTTCTCGTAAATAATGGTTGAATATAAAAAAAGAAAATTCCGAAATACTAAAATAAAACTTTCTTCATATATATTAATTGCTAAATCCAACTTATTTCTTAGCGAGCTTAGAGTAAATATACCGTCTAACTTATTTCCTGCTCTAACTTTTATAGAATCAGGTCGCAATCTATCTAGGAAGCCGGCAACTTTGACTATACGAATCCATAATCCCCAAAATCTCGAATAACCTAAAGGTAAAATTGCTTGCCTAATCAATTCTTTTTTCCAAGGTAGCCGAATATATAATATATGCTCTTCGAATAATAGTCTATTTAATAATTCGTCGAATATTGCAAATGATCCTTAAAAGGCAATTACAGCCAAAGCCTATATAACCATAAGGCTAATAAAGCAAAAAAGATTAAAAGAGTATATAGCAAAAGAGATCTCAACTCTATAGGAGTGGACAAAATTAAAAACTTTCAATTTTCTATATATAATATATCTTTAGAGGTTAATGTGATTAAAAGATATTGCATTAAGATTCATATATACTTCTGGTCCTTTTTGATTTATCCAATTTTTTGCTTATTTTAATAGATGGTAAAAGTGGCGATAATATCCTTACGTCTTATAATAAAGTCACGCAACAATTTAACATAAACATCTTCGAATTTAATATACTCCAAAACATCTAAGCGGAAACCACCTAAAGCCCTAATCAGAAGCATAAGGTAGAAAAAAACTCTAGTTAAGGGATCATACGGAATTCGATCGGCGGATTGCCAAAAAACCTAAAACAATAAAACAATATCATCATTTCTTGCCTCTTTCTTAATAAAAGATTGCTTAAACTATAACCCTATAAACTCTACTTTAACACCAATCCACTAAAACAAATTAATTATTTATATAAAATCCAAAGCCTTAAGAACATATTATAATAATTTCATAGATTAATCCAATTCCTCGATTCAAATATATGCTAATACTAAATTTTAAAGTCCATTTAGCTGCGTTTTATAAATCATCCACATATTTCCGAGCTAAAACGTTTATATTAAAAGCTATTACTATAGATTTCTAGAAAGAAATAAAAGAAAATGCTTATTTAAATAAATATATTTATTATCTCTCTTTTATATTAAAAAAAACCCGCAATTTTTATAAGTTTTTGGCGATAAAATATAAGAATATTTTATAGCAATTTATAATAGCTGCTTATTGCTATCTAGGTATATAAAGATCGATCTAAACCTGATCTAAATCTATTTTAAATTTCGATATCCCCCAAAATCTGCTCGATTCTCATATTATTCAAATTATATATATAATCTAGAATATAAAATTAAAATTTATTTATACTACTAACGATATATATTATCTCTGCCTCTTTTAATAGCCTTAGCTACTAGCTCATCCGCATATATATCGCCGACCTCTTATAAAAGGTTTAAAAATTCGTTAATTTTATCCGAAACCAAGTCCGTTAAAGGCATAATATTAGAAATATTTATTTAAATATAAAGAATAATTGCGAAATGGTTTATTTAAGCGTATATATCGTTACGATAAAGTAGAGCAAAGTTTAGATAATCAAAAAGGAAGTTATAGAAATCTATAAAAAAGGAAGCTAAAAAAAAACGAATATTTAATATAATAAGATTTTTAGAACCGCTCTGTTCGCTTTTAAGAAATCTAAGGTTCTATCTATTATAATCTATAATATACTAATATATTATTAACATAAAACTCAATTTTAGGTGGATTTATAGTTTGGTTGCTAGAGGAATATACGGTATTATCTATATTATAGCGTAATGGGCCGTGGTTAATTTAAGGGTGCCCAAGTGCAGAGGTGTGGCTCGATAGGCAAGTCGAATATAGTAAGGCTATATTATACAGCTCTAGAGTAGACTCCGTATAATACCTAGGTAGGCAGCAATTTCCATTTCTTCAATTTCCATTTCTTCAATTTCCATTTCTTCAGCAACCGAGTCTTAAATTCAGTTCACGGTTCTTGGAACAGCTGGTCTGGCCTCTGAGATAGCAACTAGGTGCAGGTGACAGGCACCTAGTGAAACTCAAGATACTGTATTTAACCTACTTACAGGTCACACCCTGCTTCGGGTCACGCAGGTCACTGCCAGGGAGTCAACCTCAAAATACGGTTTTGCATCGATCTCTTCTGCCTTCGTTGCTGGAGGAACCTCTCTTGCATTCGTTGCTGGAGAAACCTCTATTTTGTGTCTACGGAATCTGCAGGATTTTGAGCCGGACTACGTGCGATCTCCGCAGAAGACCTACGAGCACAGAGACGATCAACGAAGCAGGTCGAGGACCACGCTTACATAGCATACTGCAAGGAGTCACGAGATAACATCAGTCACAAGTAAGGACAATATACGGTCTATTTTCTTGCCGGATGATATTATATAATTGCTGATAAACCCTAATCAAATCAAAGCCCAATCCTCGTATCACATATATAAAATTTAGCATTACCTAAATATAGTCAATCCTTGATCCTACTCTAGCAATCCCTATATGCTAATCCGCTGACGCTTGTGGTCCCTACATTTAGCCTCTTTTATATCATGCTGTTCCTTACGCTTTGGTGTTGCGATAATGGTCTGGTTCGTGGATGACTGGGAGATTCGTTGATTCGATCTGCTAGAGAGCAAGGGCATCTCTTGGGGATCTAATGAGAAGTAGCTGATATCGTCGTCGTCTTCGTTATTAGCATAATTGTTATCGTCGTCGCTATCGCTCTTAAACCAGGAAGTTGGTGAAGGGAAAGGGCGCGGTAGAGGCCCAGGAACCTAAACAGCAATTAAAGGAAAGAGCAACTGGCATACAGTTGTGTTTCCATGGCGCACGACGTAACCGTTTGGCCCGATTTGCAACAAAATGCTACGATCGGGGTCTGGGTATAGTTCAACGTCCATAGAGAAAGTGAGGAACGAGTAAGGTGAGGAGCTAGTGTGGAAAGTGACCTGCCAGTCACTTCCGTCTGTAGCCGACACTCCAAAGGGTCCAAAACGAAGGTGAGCTGACAGACAGTGGCTGTCCACTATGATGAATTATGGTGCAGTTGAGGAAAAGGGCGCTTTCGATAGATATGATGATGGATTCCGTATACTGGGTGGATTGTGTATCGGAAGTAGAGGTAAGAGTAGAGGCTTCCAGCATATTCGGCCTGAGTAGGGAGTAGTAAATGATATTTATGCTCGAAATAAAGAAACTTTATAGCTTTGTCTCGAGGGTATAAAAATAAAGCTTGTCCTATTTCTGAGAAATCGTCCTTTGATGAAATCCCTGTATTTTATTAGAGTATTAGTGTTGTGTATATGTTGGGCGGCTATTGGCTCCTAATACTAGGTAGGAAGATCTGAAAGCATCTAGGGATTTAGGTAATATGATATCTATCAATATTTATGCCCTATATTATTATAGAGCTAACAAGGGATATAATAATTGGATAATTTTAGACCTAACAATTCGGGAAGTATGATCTATGCTGAGTAAGGAATAGCATTTGAGATAGTTGAAATATAATGTGGGGATATGCGGCTTAATTGCTGGGCATTGCCAATATAGGGATGTTAATGCACGAGGGTCAGGGATTTTGAATATTAGTGCAACGCTAGAGTAGTCCTCCCGACGTGTGCGTATATAGTGGGCTATACTAGCGCCGAGCTAATATTTGGAATCCCTGACCATAATATGCTATTACTAATAAGTACATATCACAACGATATCTGGATCTTTCGGACAGTCGTAAACCTATAATAAAGCTAATGTTTATACCTCGCCGACGGCCGTTATATAAACGCGCGGGATCCGGAATATGAATAAATAAAGCTAACAATTCCTTTAGATCGGTGAATCATTATCAAAGGCATTATAGACTTTGATCTCTTCGTCTTCCGCTTGCTTTAGCGTTTGTTTATATCGTTAAAACTTTTAAATAATCGTTTTTACGATTTCTCCTACCATCTTATCCCGTTTCTTCACTTCTTCGCTATACTTATTCGCTAGCTCTGCTCTAGCCTTCTAATGCTCCCGATCCGTATTGATTTTGGTCTCTAGATATTAGAGCCGTAGTTATAATTGATTATTCCGTAAATATAATTTTTTATTTTTTTATTCGAAAAGTATGGTATATGTTTTTGCCGAGTATATTTTGTCGGTGCTATTTGATTTGCTATTTATTTAACCCTTAGGATAGAGGAGCTTAATATACGTCCTTATTAAGTACCGAGGGTGGTTGTTTTCCAATTCGGTACCCTTTAGGCCAATTAAGGTGGGCGGCAAGATGTTGTTGGTTGCTATAGCTTATTAATAACCCTATCGGTATAGCATATATTAAGTAAAGTGTGATGATGGGTAAATGCAATTTTATATTGATTAGCTAAGAACTCAGAAATAAGAAGGATTTAATATAGCAGCCCTTTTTTAATGCTTCTAAATATAAAATAACCTTTATTTAAATTTTTTGCTCCGGATGAATTTCGATTTGCTTGATGCGCGAGGCCAAGCTTATAAAGAAGCTTTTTAGGTTTGCGTTTAAAATAGAAGTATTTTATAATAGCTTCCCTACATCTTGCTCGATCCGCTTTAACCGTCTTTATCTCATTAGCTCCCGGTCGATATTATCGAAGCAACGTTTGTGGTTTATTAAATAGGCGATTTCTTTAAAGAGATATTCGATCTTGAAGATTAAGCTTTAAAGAAATTTACGAATAATTTAGCTTGCGATGACCAATATATTGGAAAGGATTATATACGCCTTAAAGTCTACGTCACCGGGGCGTAATTCGGTCGTATTTTCCGTAAAGGGCTTTAAAAGCAATATATATTCCGAATTAAATATATCCGATTTAAAATAAATTTTAAATTCTTAATCCGAATATATAATAGTGATAATTTTTAAGAAATAGGAGTTATAAGGTCTATAATATATTCAATATTACTAAATATATTAATTTATAATATATGATTATTATATTAAAGAAATCGTTTAGCTTTTATATATAGGTTTTTTAAAAATCGCTCGTTACCTATTTATAAAAAGGCGTATACCCTTCTTGCTACATTTAAGATTTACGCGCTAATAATAATCTATTATATATCCCTTTTAACCGGGCATCTTTAGAAATCATATTACCGCTCTCTTTTGTTTTATTTATATCGACGGCAACCGCAGCAAGTGCTTTTCCGAAGATCTATACAACAGCCCCTTTTTCGCGCTTATTATTGGCTAGTTATTAGATTTCGAATAAATTATCGTCCGCGTTTTTATTTAAATAGCAAGCTAAATTATGGGTAATATCGAGAATCCTTTCAATCAAAGGTGTAAAGCTATCTTGCGCATTAACGATAAGGCCTTCTTTCCCATCTTATTCTTTTTCGAACTAATCATATATATCGGAAGTCAAGCTATACGTTTGATCGTATCATTTAAATCGCTTAACGGTAGCGCTGTTATCTTATTATAGGTAATTGCTATTATTTTCCCTATATTTAGCTAAATTTATTATAATCGATACGCCGGCCAAGCTGGCCAGATATATAACCACGTAATCGTATCTAATGGCGGAGATAGAAGCGATATTATCACGAATGTGCAGGATGGTGCTTTTAGTTGCGTTAAGCCGCTCTTGCGTATTGTGACTAATGTAAAGATAGCAGTTCTCGGTTCCCGTACCTCTCTCGAAACAATGATATCCTTGATAAAGTCAAGCACTATAAGTTTCGCCTTGCGATCTGTCGCTGGCGCGTTACCTACTCCGCCTATTACGCTCACATCGTCCGTTGCAGGTACAGATATATCCTCCCTACTTCCCGCCACCTTTACGCCGTAGCCCCCTCTAGCGGAGGTGCCTCCCCTGCCTCTTTCGATAGAAGCGCCTCCTCCGCCACCTCCTTCGATAGAAGCGCCTCCTCCGCCACCTCTTTCGATAGATACGCCTATAAGTATATAAGCACCTCGTTGGACAAAAGCGCCCCCGTCCGTAAAAATGCCGCCCACTCCTTTTCTAGTATTCGCAACCATTTAAATTTCAAGAAATAATGAAACCCCGTCTATAATTATCAATGTAGCTTCACTATTCGAATCTGGCACGCCATCGCCGCCTACCATATCCATGACAATCTTGATTATAACCGTTATCTCCACTTTGACCAGCTTGGTCATAATTACCGGGTTTTATTCTGCCACCGATGCTAGGCCGTTTATTAGGTAGGGGCCGATCGTTTTATTATCATATTGGTGCTGTAGTTGGTTGTTTTATTGGTTTTCTGTTGGTCGGTTTATGCTTTCTGATATTTGGCTTAGATTATTTTAGGAATTGGCTCCTTCTCTAAATAACAATCGCTCGTATATATAGCAAATATCTTAAATAAAAGGTGCTTGCTCTATGCTTTATAATGCTATATTTCTTAGTTATTTTTTAATTTCTGTGATTTAAACCAGAAAGCATTATCTATTATTAATCATCCTCACTTTATAATATAAAATTCTCTAATCCTTATATCAAACATCTTCAAACCTTTTTGCAAAAGGAAATTGATAAGCACAACATATCTAAGACGCTTATCACCTAATATCAACACTGTGGTCGAGCTTGGGAGCAGGTTTGGGTCATCTTTTAAGATGCTTTGCGATATGTTAAAGCTAGGCTTATAGCGGCTTATGTTAAAAATGTATAATTTACTGTAGAAGTGTTACGGCTTAACGGACTACTCAATTATCTGGTATGTGGATCAAGGCAATCTATTTGGATCCTAACTAAGATTTCGAAGCTACCCACCGAAGGAAACGAATAAAACGGCTTGCCCACCCCTCCACACAGCCAGAGAGGCTTGCCTTTGCAGTCTCGCAAAGAACCGACAAGACTCCAAAGATGCTATCAGCTGGTACCAGACTTCTCTAGGCCTACAATGACTAGGCCAACATACATAAAGCTACCGCCCCGCTGTGCTGGGGCAAGGTGTGGAGGGAGTACCTGGGGGTGGGGATAGGATGTCTTGGGCCCTGATCAGGGTAGGATCACGGGTATAAAGCAGTCAGGACGGTGATTTTCTTCTTGGGCCCTAGTTTTAGTTTTTGGCATCTGTTTTCTCTCCTTCGTTTTCACAATCTGATTTTGATGCCCCCAACTCTGATCAGAACGTGACCATTCCAAATTACGACTTTTGTGTGCTTTTGAGCTTGTGTGTACCCCGATTCCGATTCTCCCTACCGGCTTCAGCAGCGCCGTCAAGTCAGACGTCAACAACGTCTTTTGGCGAGTCCATTGCGTGGGCCCTACTGGCCATGCTCTGGTTCACCGGGATACGATATATACGTATAATACCTGCCAATACGATATATTACAATATATACGTAAATATCGAATTCGGCTCGCAATTGCTCGGCTCTCTTTATGATGGTCTTTCGTTATAAGCTAAAACTTGAGTTAAATGCTGTAATAGCTTTGCGGCGTCTTTGGGTTTCTAGAAAATCTATAACTCGAACGTAAATAGGCTATATATAATCCAAAAAAGCTAGATCGTGATTATCAGATTACCCTCATTTGGTTAGATATGATCATATCCGTATTTATAAAGAAGATTATTGAATAGCAAAAATATAAGCGCGGAAAGAAATATATGACCGCAATTCGAAAATAGAAATCTAGAATAAAAACGACGCGAAACGAGGAATTATCGCGTAAGCCAAAAAAGGGCCTCTAGGCGCTAAATCCGGTCTGCCATAAACTATATAAAGGAGCACAAATATAAAACGTTAGCATTGTAAGAGCATATAAGTATAATATTTAATAAGAAGTACTCCCGAGGCGTATGGCTAACTCGTTAGGGCGCATATACTCTTCCAAGGTTATTACCTAAACGTGAAGCACACCTGCGCAACATCATAGCCCCAATGTTGTTTCAACTGCCCGTCGAAATTCTTTTCTTTATGATTTCTTAGTTATAGCCAGGCGACTTAAAGCAGTTCCGATTAGTATCGAGGCTTTGTAGAAGCATTTCCATTCCCGCTTTCATGATGCACTTGGTAGTGGACGACACTCCTGGACGCCTCCGTGCACTACAGGCCTTTCTCCGCACTCACACTCAGGCTATGGATTGGCCGCGGCTATCATACCTCGCGCTAGACGGTTTTCAGATTAAGGGATATTGTTTCTGTGATTTCCTTCGTAGACACCCTAACCTACGATAAATAATGATATAACGTATTGAGTTTTCCTGATTGTATAGCATGTAGGTATTATATATTAGATATATTCATTCAATCGTCAAATCACGGATTTTGGGACTTTATAGTGTGAAGTGACGTTGGTTATAGGGATGGGTGAGGCTCTAATATTCTGTATCAGTGTGGCGTTCCGAAAAAGCAATTGGTCGAACATGTGGACTGTGCAGTTACAGTAGGATTCAGGAATGATACCTCCGGTCACGCTACTATAATGCCTCCCTGGTAATTGTTAGTCAACCAGGCTTGCGAACCAAATGAACCTTATTTATGCGCGGATAGCCGACGAAAATACCACATACTGCAGTAAGCAAAAACGCAGCTGTTCATGAGGCTCGATCGTCAGGGCTTAGGGTACCGTACTAAGTTCACAGGACTCCAGGACTTATCCAGCTCACCCTCCTGGACTTCCACACCCTCCCAGACCTCTTCTACACCCTCTTAACCCTCATCTACACCCTCCCAGACCTTCTCCACACCCTCCCAGACCTCCTCCACGCCTTCCTAAACCTTCATCTACACCCTCCCAGACCTCCACACCCACCCAGCATCCTACACACCATGTATCCGGAACAACGTCGTCGAGCTCCCTAGCACTCCACCTAAGGGTTACAAGGCCAGCGCTGTCAATTCGCCGTCGGTCAGCACAGCCCGGTGGTCCATATCTGCAAACCTTTCTCCGTTAAAGACTACAAATAATAATGATATTATAGCAAGGACCATTTTGGTAAAGTCGAACCACTCGGACACATATACGAGACCCAAGCCCTAAAAGGCTACTAATCCTATCATTAATAGGTAAAATCACTTCCCCGTTATTATCTTGCCTACCTACATATAATAAAGTCCCTACATGTCACGGGCACAACCGAACTAGGTATGTGGAAAGACTGTTGTATTGCGAAGCCAGGAAGGAAGACTACCTAGGAGGTGTGTGTGTGACAGTACTATTTATATAGGGCGTGACATGTGTGTGAGGTCATGGCCCAGAACCGTGTGAGTACCCCCTTTCTAAACTGGATTCTCGTCCTCGAAATCCTATAAGACCTGTGGGCTTGTGTGTGTGTACCATCTGTAGGCAAGAAAAAAAACCACGTGTGAAACAATCTTGAGCCCTCTGTTAGTTCTCCATGAACTTTAGGTGATAAGAAGGCTTGGCGTGATCGTATGTGTATTGGTGCTGATAATACTGATCATCGTTGCCGTTGTTTGTGAGACAAGACTTCAGCTTCTGTGTTGATTTGGTGGGTGCGGAGAAGCAGTCCTGTATGTCGTGTTGGCCGCCACATCGTTTGCAAAGACCTTTCTTTTTCCAAGATTTGCGTTGATATTGACTAGCGGCTGGAGCTGGAATTGCATCATTACATCCAAGTGTAAGAGCTCGTGACTGAAGGGGTTCTTCAGCCTCAACGTCCCATGGGTAAGCTTCATCGTCATCGTGATCAAGCCGTGAAAGATCCATAGGATCAGCAGGTGACATGCTCTTCGGCGGCTTGTATCTGGCGCCGGTGGAGCGGCCGAACCGGGTGTTGGATGTGGGCACGGGGACGGGCATTTGGGCGATTGAGTTCGCGACGGCGTATCCCGAGAGTGACGTGCTGGGCACGGATTTGAGCCCGATATAGCCCGAGTATGTGCCGCCCAATTGTAGATTTGAGGTGGATGATGCCGAGGATGAGTGGGTTTTCGGGGATAAGTTTGATTTCATTCATTCGCGGTATATGTCGGGGTCTATAAGCGATTTCCCGCGTATCTTCGCTACGTGCTACGAGAACCTCAACCCGGGCGGGTATATCGAGTTCCAGGATTATTACGTCAAGCTCTAATGCATGGACGATTCGCTTTCCGGCACGGCGCTCGAGCGGTGGAACGACTGCATTATCGAGGGGGTCCGGCGTATGGGCAAGAACGCGCTGGCGTGCTCGAAATACGAGCGGTAGATGGTCGAGGCGGGGTTCGTGGATGTGGTGGAGCGCAAGTTCGCGTTGCCGGGGAATAGTTGGGCGAAGGGCGAGGACTAGAAGATGCTGGGGACGATGTAGCTGGAGAATATATTGTAGGGGTTGTATGCGTTTTCGATTGGGTTGTTTACGAAGATGTTGGGGATGGGGGCTGAGGAGGTGGAGTTGATGCTGGTTGATGTGAGGAAGGATTTGAGGAATACGAAGATTCATTTTTATTATGTGGTGTGAGTTTTTTGCTTTCCTTCTTTCGGATCATTGCTGACTATAACCACCAGATACTCCGTGTATGCCCGCAAGCCTTTATAACACCACTTTGATGAGATATGATTGAGTGATACCACATACAAATACTTACACCTTTGACATCAGGCAGTTCGATACGGTGACCGCAAGGGTGCACACGATTGTTGCTGCTACCAGAACGAGAAGGACTGCGCCGAATCAAATGTCCAGTCCAAAGTGCTATTCTCACCCAGCACAAGCATCGCATCAGGCATTTAAATTTTATGTTAGCGAAGAACACCTCAAAACAGCTCACCTACAAACCAAACCCACTTATAGGAAAATCCTACCCCGTGCCCTGTACACCCCCTTCACCTCCATCCCCCACTCCCTCCCCCTCCCCCTCCTCCTCTATACCACCAACCATCT
>PYFS01000898.1:0-31161 GCA_003671545.1 Ophiognomonia clavigignenti-juglandacearum | reverse complement strand
ATAGATAATAGATAATAGATAATAGATAATAGATAATAGATAATAGATAATAGATAATAGATAATAGATAATAGATAGAAATAGTTTCTTTTTTATTATATTAAATATTGTTTCAAGATTCAATTATCTAATTTACTTTAGCAATAACTTACTTAAAAAGTCTAACGAAAAGCTCTCTAAGTCCCCGAAGGGCCGACGCTCAGCAGTTCTTCTATCATAATAATAAGGATTATAAAACCTTTTCTTCAATCTTATAGATATATATGATATCCCCAATATTAGCATTATTAAAAATTGCTATATTTTTAATAACCTAATTTTAATAATCGGTTTAATTAATAAGCTTGGCCAGGTAATCTAAATTCAGAGTTGACTTTTAATTCCTTTAATGGTCGTGATTATGATTTAGAAGCAGATGCAGATCGTCTAGATAGCGTTTGAAAAGGCTGAAGATGATGTTTAAGAAGCATTCTAGCGCTGCTATACTTCGTAGAATCTAATGAATAATATCCGTAATAATTTGTAAAAGAAGAAAAATAATAATTTGATAAAATTGTTATACGATAAAAAGAGTAACGCAAGCTTTATAAAAAATGATATATTCCTTTAATAGAAACATTGCTAAATATTTGAATAAAGATTTCTATTTCAGATTTAAATAAAGTGCGGATCTTTAGATCAAAAAAATCCGTATTATTAAAAGCCTCTAATATATCTGTATTATCGGGATCAATTTCGTTCCTAAATAAAGATATAACATTATTAGATTGGAATTCTCTATCGTTTTTCTTTAGCTAGAAGGTTTAAATCGTTTGAATTAAAGACGGGAACTGGTTTTATTTTAATATCTTCGGCCGAATTATAAAAATTTTGATTTGAGATTTTTTATATCTAAAAGATCAACCTTAGAAAAACTATTAAAATTGAAGATATTTTTAATAAAGGATTTATCTATAAAGCTTATAATAATCAATATAAAAGATATATTTATTTAATTGAAAAATATAAAATTTGGAAACTATTTTTCGTAAAAATATCTCTCTTTTAAGCATTTTCGAAAAGGTCTCGTTTTCGATTTTTAAGCTTCGTATAATTTCCGATCGTTAGAAAATAGTTTGAATATATAAATCTTAATATAAAATAAATCTGCCATTCTACTAAATTTAGATTATATAATCCTATATAAATTTTAAAATAGAAATTCAATTTATAGATTTATTTACTTTATATACTAGATTGTAGCGATTTTTATCGGATTTTTAGATTAATAAAATAGCAAAAATCAGCATTGAAAACCAGTAAAAATAGCTATTTTCAAAAATTAATAATTATTCTAATAATTATTCTAATAATTATTTCAATAATTATTTAATTAGCTATTTTTTTTTTCAATAATTGAATCTATAGCTGAATTAGCGGTTGAATTGGTGGTTGAATCGGTGGTTGAATTGGTAGCTGAATTGGTGGCTGAACCGATGGCTCAATCGGTAGTTAAATCGCAGATAGGCTCTGGTTGAATCGGAGCTGGAGCTGAATCGGAGCTGGATAACGTCGACGGCCCTGGCTCTATTAGCTTATACTCCAGCAAAATTGCTATTTCACCCATTTAATCATTTTTCTTTTATATTTTAAACTATAAATGTTATATATAAATTCTAAAATTATTACGAAAATTAATATTGTTTCTTTAATATAATAAAAATCTATTCGGTTTGATTTATAAATATTAAACTTTTGTTTTCTTTTTATAAAATTATATATAGATTATCTGAATTTCGTAAAAAAAATTTTTTTGGTAATAATAATAGGTTTTATTCAAATAGGCTGTTTTTAAAAAGATAATTTGATAATAAAAATTAAATATAATTAAATAATTATTTCTAATTAAATTAAAAATAGCGTTTCCGATTTTGCTTTATAGCTGCTTATAATTGTACTTTTTTTTGCGTTTCAATATAATAGGGTCTTCAACGTTGAATAAAGCTATATAAACGGCAATTAGGACCGGAATAATTTAAATAAAGAAGTTTTGCGAAAGATATTAAATTATGTCACGCACGCATTGATAAGCCATCCAACTACGCCATGTTCCTCAACAGGGTACAAGATTCCAAGTCGTCCGGACTTGAATCTCATAGCTTATATTAGTAAGTGACCCCACCACCCAATGCGGGTGGGTCGTACAGAGTTCGTTCGTCACAAATTAGATCAAAAGCTCCGGATTTATAATTTTTAAAATAAATAAATTTAATTAAATATTTAATTTTATCGTAAAAGCAGATAAGCTACTTTATATAGAAAGTTCTATTTGTATATATATATATATATATATATAGAGGCTTGGTATATCCAGATTAATATATATATATAAAGCTCGTTTCTTTTCTTTTTTAGATAATTCTTTTCAATTATTTATTACCGAAATTTACGAATTAAAACAGCTCACCAAATACTAACAAAGTCTTCCAACAATTTTGAAAATTTCTAAATTAATAGCAATTTTTTTTATAAAAGCCATTTATATATAGCTAAAAAGCTATACTATCCAATAATAATAGGAAGAAAATTTACTTGTGCTGTTTGGAATATGATTTGGAATTAGATTGTGCAAGCCCGAAAGCTAAGCTGCTAGCTTATATAAATAAAACTACTATACCGTATTTCGCACCTATTTTCAAGATCATATGGGGGACAATCTTATAATATTAAGACGGCTTATATGTAAAGTCCGACTCTAGACGGTCGATTAGATAGACGGTTTTTTAGGAAATAACGGTTTTGAATAAATCCGGCGGTTTTAAATGAATCCGGTGGTTTTGGGAATTCGAAGCATTATATCTGCTTGGAGCTCCTTCTATCTTCAATAACAATAACAACATTATAAATTTATAAGCAATTGAGCTTTTATCCAAATCTATAGATAAACGAGAGATTGGAATATTAATATATAATATACGAGAATTCGAAATTTAAATATAAAGATAATTGGCCGAGAAAAATAACAATTCTAAATCGGTTAATTTTCGTGGCTAAACGTTATAAAACAGCTTTACGAAATATAGATTTTTTTCAAAATCATTTCGGCTCGCTAAAATCACTTCGGTTTATTAAAATCATCGTTATTTCCAAGATCATTGGAAATTTCCAAAACCACCGGAAAAACCCAAAACTATTAAAACTATTAAATTATTTTATTAATTTAAAACCGTTCTTTTTATTTAAAACCTTCGTATTTTCAAACCCGTTATGATTTTTAAGCTTTTCTTTTAATAAAGATTTAAATCAAGACTATATTTTAAAATAAAATAGATCTGCAGACCGTTTTTAATAATATAGATAATCTGCTTTCTATAAAATCCGTCCTAGTACGGTCTTGAAACTATATAGTAAACGCGGTACGGTAGTATGAAGAGCAATCAATGGGATTGACCTGCATTAGCGGTTACCATTGCTGACTGTGTCACGGTCACCACGGGCCGCTTTTGGCGTGAGCGCGGAAGCAGGCGCAGATTTATTGTCTTACAGCAGAACGATAATGCACTCGACAGCAGCAACCCGGGGATCAGATCGTGGAGCATTGTGTCATTCGTTGGTGACCTGTAAGATAAGGCATGAGGAGCGGGGCATCACACACCCCACACGCCACACGCGCCGCACGCTGACACGAACCATCCAGGACAATGCGGGATGATACGCATAGCCGCGCCAGGAACCCTTCTCGCCATACCCACGCGCCTTCTTCGGTGCACGCGGATTTGGGGGGTGTCCTCACCCTGTTGGAAGGGGACGGGAAGGAGGAGGTGGTGGGCTTGGTGGCTCGGGAGCCTGTGGTTACTGCTCGTGGACCACTTGCTATCATGCCTCGCCGGCAAGCCTTCAAGCGAGCGTACGTCCCGAGCCGCTGCCAAGCTGTCCATATTCCTGGGCATGTACTTAAGTTTGTGTACTTGGAGCAACAGAGGTGTGGTTCATGGTTCTCTCTGCCTTGGCACTTTCTCACAGGTTGCTCAGATCCACAAGCACAAGCACAGTTTCTCGAGTGCCGAGTGAGTTTCTCTTGAAGCGTCCTCATCAAGCCTGCAGACTCGACCGCACGGTCTTCACCGGTATCCCAATAGCCCAGTCATGGATCGACTAGCGCAGCTCGAAAGCCACTGCAGTCAACTATCGGCGGCGGCGAAAAAGCTCATTGAATACCGCCGCGGTATAGACGCTGCTCCCGACCAGACGCTGATCAGCCCTGAAGCAGCTAAGGAAGTTCAGAAGGCCAAAGCGACCATCTTGGCCAGCGCGGCTTCGGTGAAGAAGCTCGTCGCCGGACCGGCCGACTTTCTCCAGGAGCTTGCTTTTCAGGTTCGCAAGTTACTACCATCTTCCCCTTGCCATCTCACCCACGCTGCCACCCCCCAAGGGCACTCGATGCAGCAACTATGACACAGCGGCAATAGACTGACACGGTTCACATGTGGTCTAGACCGAGATGCTGGCCTGCCTCCAGTGGCTGGCTGAGTTTCAGATCCTGGCATGCATCCCGCTCGAAGTGAGCATCCCCATCACGGATCTGGCCGACTTGACGGGGGTCCCAGAGGGCCAGCTGAGTCGGGTGATTCGTCTGACGGCAGCATGCGAGTTCCTCCAGGAATCGGAGCCCGGCTACGTGGCGCACACACATCTCTCGGAACAGTTCACCACTACGCAGTCGCTGCTCGACGCCACCATCTTCATGGCCGAATCGCTTGTTCCCACCGCCCTGCAGATGGCGGCGGCAACGCAGCGTTTTCGCGATCCTTCGAGCGCGGCCGGGAGTGCCTACGGCCTAGCCCTCGATACCGTGCGCCCCTTCCACTTGGCCCTGCAGGAGCGGCCCAGGCTGCAGCGCCAATGGAATGCTTATCTCTGCCACGCGGGGGGAGTGCCCCTGGAGGAAGAGCTCGTCGATGTGCTCTCGCGCCTGAGTTGGATCAACCTTGGTAGCGCCTGCATCGTCGAGGTGAGTAAACTGACTGCATTTCCCTGGCCGCCCCATCACCAAGCTAAGCCAGAAGCGACAGGTAGGAGCGCAGTCGACGTCTTTGGCGCGATGCCTCGCAGAAAGGTTCCCCAGTCTGCACCTGGTCGTGCAAATCGACAGCAACCAGTCTTCTTCCATTAGTCCGGACTGCTCATGGCGGAGCCAGGTTGCCGACAGCCATGACCTTGCCGGTAGTAGTAGCAGTAGCAACAGCAACAACAGCAACGACAGCAACGACAAGAAGAACCACAGTAACATCATCACCACCGAGGCAGGCCCCCAGCACCAGCTCGAGCCGCCGGAACCCGGCTCCCGGATGACGCGCACAAGCTCCAGCTCCAGTTCTGACGGTGGCCGGATTACCATCAGCTACCGTGCGGCCGGCATGCACCAGCCCGTGACAGATGCCGCTGTCTACATCCTTCACCTACCCCCGGCGTTCCAACTCCCGCCCCAGCCCCCGGGCTCATCCCGGGGAGACTCTATGGGATCGGCAATCAGGGCCGAGCTGCAGGAATACCCCGACCTCCTCAGGTCCAGCGGGGCCGTCATGCTCGTCCTGACAACACGAGTCCTGCCCGAGCCGGGGACCACCGCCGGGCCCGAGGTCGAGACTGTGGCAAGGGTGCGCGACCTCAGCATGCTGCAGCTGGCCAACGAGGGCGAGATCGAGATGTGTGAGTTACTGGGCATCATACAGACTGTGAGGGACATTGCGGGCAGACTCGTTGTCATGAACAAGCTGCGGTCGCACAATGGCCTCGTCCTGGCGCTAGTGGTAAAGTATCAGGCTTACTAGTCGCGTCCAGGCTAAGTAGCTGTTGGATTTCCTCGACAAACACGTATCTGCTGTCGACTCTCTTTCTATACCTTGCTGTTCACCAGCTCAGCTATCTATTGTCCCGACATGTGCACTCGTGCCGAGGGATACGGCGATATCCGTTACGAGAATGACCGAATCCCGAGAGTGCTGTGTGGTACTGGTTGGAATTTACCAGACCAACAGACCTATAATCTCTTTCTCCACAGGCCCCAATGAACATCTCTTCTTTTGAGCCAACCTTTCCCATCGCGAGTCACTCGTCAGCTGGCCCCAATGGCTTCAGACGGCCAGATCTTCGCCCAGGATGACAATTTCTGGGACAACTATCTAAAGGGGCGGCCCCAGATCCCAAACGCCTTCTTCGACCGCCTCCTGGGCTACCACAAGGCACACGGCGGGTCCTTCAGCACCGTTCACGACGTCGGCGCCGGCAACGGGCCCTACGCGCAGAAGCTGAGCTCACATTTCGACCACGTCATCGTCTCGGACATTGTGCCCGCGAACGTCGAGCTAGCGCGCCGGCGCCTCCTGGGCCCCTCCAGCAGCAGCGGCAGCAGCAGCGGCTTCACCTTCCGCGTCGCCGGGCTGCAGGACACGCACGGAATCGCGCCCGCCAGCGTGGACATGGTCTTCGCCACCAACGTGCTGCACTTTGCCGCCCCGCAGGACGCCGCCATGGCCGCGCTCGCGCGCCAGCTGCGGCCCGGCGGCACGTTTGCGGCGGCGCTGTTCGGCCCCGCGCGCTTCCGCGACGCCGCGCTGCAGGACCTCTGGGCGCGCGTCAGCTACGAGGGCGGCCGGCAGCTACTGGCCGCGGCCGGCGACGACCCGGCCGCCTTGGTCGGCGTCATGGCGCGCACGCAGGGTCGGTACAACGTCGCGCCGCTGGACCCGGCGCTGTTTCTGCCGGGGGCGCTGCGCGTGCACCTCAATATGGGCGGCGGCGGGATTCAGGGAATGCTGCCGCCTGAGGAGGCCCATCGCGATGCGCAGCCGGACTACACCGGGCCGGAGGACGTGGACGTCTACGAGGACGAGGACGGGTGGGCATTCGAGGCGGATCTGGCAGGGGTCAAAGAGCACTTTGGGTCCTTCCCGTTTATCTCGCAGTTCCCCAGTGCCTTTGTGGATTTGTATGCGGAGCTGGACGGGCTGCTGGCGGGTGGAAAGCGCGCAGAAGGGTATTTTCCGGTTAAGATCATCCTTGCGACGAGGCGTTAGTACTGTACCTAGGTAGCTACATGCCGCTGAAAGTATCGGGACTCTTGATTGAGACTCAAATATCTTTCTACTCTTTGTACGGACCATTCTGTCTGCACTTGACGCATGTCACTGTGACCCACCCAGGGCGAAGTCACTCAATGCTTTCGGTAAGTCGCCCTGACGGGGCACTGCATATTTTTTGCTCCAGTAACAACAGCATGCCAGTTTTTCCTGAGGTTATCATGCAGAATGTAGATAAGGCAGAACATGTCCCACAGAAGCAGGATGTATCCTCAAAATGAACGGCCAGGGAGCGTATATCAGGACTTTGAGGACCTCGAAAGGCCGGATGTCCACCTGGGCAGGTGGACAGTTACAACAACCACGTTGGGTGACAAACTGAAACTCAGGCCACTCGAACTTGCTCCGACCATGCTCACCTCAATCTACGCCAACCAACAGCAAACCAAGCCCGCACACCATCTGCTTGCATAAGTTCACACAGCATCCACACGGGGTGGTCGTGGGTCGGAGCGGGATGAGTTGACCGGCTGGTCTAGGTGGCATTGTGTGTAGGAGATTGCGCAAGTGTATTGCATTGATTTGGTGTGGGATTCCTATCTAATGAATATGCAGGGGTGTCGCAAATGGTGGGAGTACAGTCACTGTACGAAAGATAGGCAGGCCAAATGGGGATGGGCTAGGACGTCTTCGGACTTGAAAGGTGCATTTACGCAGTACGCTTGAGCAGTGCGACTGTGACCCCTGGCATTTCCGACCACCCTTCGCTTGAGAAGTCCGAGGAAGCGGGCTCGGGGCAATCGGTATATGTAATGCCCCTGAATAGACCGAGATTGAACCACCATCGCGGACGGCCTGAGCACCAGGAGGACGGGCGTGGAATCTTTAGCCCGGACTCCGGAGGACGATGTATGCACCGGACAGACACTGTGGATCATCCGCAAGAATATTTCGGGGAGTTTCTTTCTTGCTTCAAAAGGCTAATAGCTGAGTACCTAAGTATTTATCGAGGAAAGTGAGGCTGGTCTGTGAAAACAAGGCCGGGATGTATGTAGACGCGCAGGTTCACTCAGAGCTCACAATTCACATCCGATGTAGGGTCTGCCGTGTAGAGAGAGTCTTCCATCATGGGTACTGTAACCCGTGCCACTCTGGTACCAATTTCCAGACATCCTGATAAGCATCCAATTCGGCTCAAGGTGAGTGCGGAATCTGGTTCTCGGACTACCAATCCAGTACTTTTTGCCTCCAGGCTCTCTCAACTTCAGACCAAAAATGCCCGCCGAGCCCAATATTCAAGCTGCCACGCTCGAGAAATTTCTCACGTCGTGGAAGAATGCCAAGGTCGAGGACACAATGGCTCTGTGGTCCGACGACTTCAAGCAGAGACTACTGCCCCTCTCGCTGGGCATGGCCACCAAGTCGCGGGCCGAAGCAGCAGAGGCTTACCCCATGCTGGTCGAGAACCTGTCCAACTGGGAGGTAAGCAAACTGTCGCCATATTTCGACCCTCCTTCCTGTCTGCCTCGACCGTGGCATGCAACGAACGGCCAAAGCTGAGAACAGGATTAGCTGGACATCAAGCACGTCGTCCACGACTCGGCCAAGGGCACGGCTGCTGTCTACGCGGTCTCGCTCGCCGACACGCCTGTGGCAGGAGAGAAATGGACTAATGAATACGCCATTTTCTTGTCGTTCTCAAAAGATGGGAGAAAGGTCAGCAGGCTAGAGGAGATGGTGGATTCTGCATTCTTCCGCCATTTTTCCCCCAAGTTTCAGGAGCACATGGCCGAGTTACAATACTTTGATGTGTATGTTCATTCACTTGTCTTGGTTCACCATTCTCAGACTGGCATCGTAAAACCTTCCCCAGAGCGGACCTCGGGAGCCTTCTTCTAGATGCAACATTCGAGTTTGCAAGACCAGGCGTAGATCCAGGGAATTAGTAGCCATAATATGCTAATGGGCCGGACTTCGGGGTGATACTGGTCTCTGTTCACTCGAGCTTGAGGACACCCGACAATGTCCCAGCCCCGAGACTCCGGCATGAATGACGACTCAAGGAACTCATATAGTCACTAGCAGCCTCGATTTCGTCCCAAGGTTCGATCTAGATGTGTATTACCAAGAGTCCACACATGAAGTACTATGAATACCTCACCAAGAACTTATGCTGTCCTAGGTTCCACGGGACACTGTGGAACCGCCCTAATTGAGAACGTGTTGAGCAAGCCAAACACCCGAGTCCATGCCTACTGCCGCAACCGCTCCAAACTGGAACGCCTGCTCCCCGACATCAAACAAGGCACGCGGGTCCGCATTTTCGAAGGCGGCACTCACGACGTCGACCTCCTGACCGCGTGCATCCGCAACACCCGGGCCGTGTTCCTGGTCGTCTCGACCAACGACAACATCCCCGGGTTCCGCGCGGCGCAGGACACCGCCGCGGCCGTGGTGGCCGTCCTCGAGCGCCTGCGGCACGACGACGACGTAGACGCTGCCGAGAGGACCACGCCGGCGGCGGCGCTGCCCAAGCTCGTCCTGCTGTCGTCGGCGACCATCGACGACCACTTCTCGCGGCACGTGCCGCGGCTCCTGCGGCTGGTGCTGCTGCGCTCGGCGTCGCACGTCTACCGCGACCTCGTCGCGGCGGAGCGGCTGCTGCGCGCGCAGGCGGCCTGGCTGACGGCCATCTACGTCAAGCCCGGCGCGCTGGCGGTCGACGTGCAGCGGGGCCATGCGCTCAGCCTCACGGACGAGGAGAGCCCCGTGTCGTATCTGGACCTGGCGGCGGCTATGATCGAGGCGGCGGATGATGAGGAAGGGGTATACGACTTTCGGAGTGTGAGCGTGGTCAATACGGGTGGCAAGGCCAAGTTCCCGGCTGGGACGCCGATGTGTATCCTCATGGGGCTTTTGAGGCACTTTTTCCCGTTTCTGCACCCGTATCTGCCGGCGAATACGGGACCTTGATGAGTGTTGAGTTCGAGATGGGGTCTTTGTGATCAATGTCATTCAAAACAGATAGCTACGCTTGGTTCATTGATGTCGTCTGAAATGCTCGGTACGAAGGAATGCGAACGAGCTATTATCAAGTTCACGAATCTCTTCAACCGACGGTGCGCTTGAAATTTGGAAGCGCGCGTCTACAGACCTGATCAAGTGTACATATATGACTCCCTTCGAGAGCTACGGAAGCTCCTGATCAATCACTTCGGACAAATCTAATCGTAGTCTTCGGAAGTCAGGCACGTTCCGTCAGGAGCGGGCTGCTGTGTTGCAATCTGGAACGCAGACCTCGCACAACTTCCTTGCTGTGTATTGCGCCGGATTCCGACATGCTCCACTGTCTATTTGCTATAACTACCCTTAATCGAGAACATCACCCGCAGGAAGAGAGACGGACCACGGAAGACTCTCGTCGACAACTCACCCTATCAGCTGCCCGTAACCCCCATCATCGACGCCGCGATGCCCGCCGAAGCCCAAGTACAAGCGGCCACGCTTGAGAAATTCATCCAGGGGTGGAGGGGATGGACACCCGAAGGGTTCCTCGAGACATGGGCAGACGACTGCACCCAGCAGAACCTGCCCTTCAGCTCCGAGGCGCCAGTCAAGACCAAGTCCGACGCGCAGAAGCTCTTCCCCATCCTCATGTCGCTCATGACCAACTTTGAGGTGAGCGCGGAGCAGTTCTCCATTTTCTGTGGCCACGGCAAGAATGGCAGCCGGGGCTGATCAATGACATGTTTATCTGTTTAGCTCACTATTCACAATGTCGTCCATGACGTGGCGCACGGAAAGGCCGTGATCTACGCCCTTACGAGGGCGGACACGCAGTGGGGCCCTTACCGGAACGAGCACTCTCTGTATGTGTGGTTCCACGAGAGCGGCGAGAAGATGGTCAAGATCGAGGAGATGTTCGACACGAGTGTCATGAGAGAGTTCTTGCCCAAGATACAGGAAATTGTGGCTCAGCGAAATGCATCTGCAACTCATGATTGAGGGCGGTATACATAGTACTGTGGGAGGTTACGCTGCGGCTGTGGATCGGTATTGCGAAAACAGATGTACGCACATTGTCAGGTGGTCAGATTAAACAGGGAAAGCACATGCAATCACCCGGGCAGCACCCTTGGCTACGAGCCGTTCTATAAGAGTTCCTGGTTCAAAACACCACGACTTGTATTGAACTACGAGGAAACTCCACCTACCTACATAGTCTAGGTAGGTATCTACGCTACCATAGTTTCTTCCTCGGCCTGAGCTTCGCATTCTAGAGACAAGGACGATATGTTATCACAATATTCACCGTTTACACGTCTCCGCGCACTCGATTCTTTCGTCATTGTAACGCCAGACCTGCTCGTCTCCGATGTCCTTTATTCCGGAGCACAGCGAATACCTGTGGCCATGGCTCGCCGCGAAGGCACTTGCATACTGGCTGTACAAACTCCCCGTGTCGGAGCCCGATGCTGGTATTTTGTATGCCTCGGATGAGTCCAACCCACCGGATCATCACGAATTCCGTTTTTCTTTCCTGACTATCGGATAAAGAATCGGAAGTCGTCTCCCGGAATCTGTTCAGCAAGTCAAAGGCCGCAATATCGATGGGTTCATGTGTTGGGATGATACCTAGGTACCGCTTACGTAGTTTGATGGTTTGATTCTACTCTTCTCCAGTTGAAAGAGGCCAAACCGTCAAAAACAACATTGACACGAAAGGCTACGCGGCCTGTAATTGCAAGACCACCTAGTCTCTTTGACAATAGTGTTCGATTTCAATATCGAGAATTCCAAGATGGACTTCATTCACCAAGTCAACGCAACCTCGGCGGACCAAACCATATTGCACTCACCGCTGAAAGTGGGACTTGCCACACTCGCGACCTTCTTCATCACATTCATCGCCTTTCTGTCTTACACGCCCAGGGTTCACGAAAAATCTCCGGCATTTGTCTCTGACAAGTTTCCCTTTGTCGGCTCTCTAGGATTTGGTACTAAGCAATGGTGAGTCTGCTTCTCCCTCCAGCTGCCTGCTGGCACCTATTGGATACGTAGCTTGTACGCGGCGTTGACCCAAAGTCCAGGATCTTCTGGAAGAGAGCCACCGAGGAGTCCAAGAGTGGGAATTTCAGTTTCTGGCTGGGCAGCCGCCACGTGGTCGGTGTCACCGGCGAGGCCGCGCGCAGGATGTTCTTTGACTACCCATCTCTCGACTTTGTCAGCGGCCAGATCATTCGGCCCCTTGGAGTGCATTTCTGGCCACCAATCCACGAGATCTTCCGGCCGGGGTTCCGGAACGGCCGCAGCAATACCTTCTTCCTGCGCCGCCTGCTCGAGCTCCAGAAGACAGAGCAGCTCAACAAGTACCTCCCTCGCCTGCTGGAAGATGCACGAGTCGGGATCGGGGCCCTAGGCGCCCTCCCGAATGGGGTCACGAAGCCTGTCGACTCTTGCTGGAGTACTGTTTTCAAGCAAGACTGCCGCCTGCTGTGCACCGATGAGATTGCAGACACTGCCGACTTGCTCAAAGGATGCTCTGCGGACGTGGAGACGCTCCTGTACACCTTCAGCCATTACAACGTTCCCTTTCCATGGCTGGTTTCCCCCTCCTACCTCAAGCGCCGCTACGCCCGCTACACGCTCGAGCGACGCGTGGCGGCCGTTGTGGACCAGCGGATGAAGGAGGGCGCGCCCCGCGTGGACGACCCCGTCCAGATGCTCATCGACAACGGCGACCCGCGGGGCTACATCGTCGAGTTCTTCGTCAGCGCGCTCTTTATCGCGCCGGCCAACTCGCGCATCATCACGGGCCAGATGCTCAACATCGTCGCCATCCACACGGACCTGCAGCGCAAGATCTACGGCGAGATCAAGGCCGCGGCCGCCGCGCACTCCAAGGATAAGTTCGCGCCGCTGGCGGACCAGCTCCGGTTCATCCCGCTCGACGCCTGGGAGTCGTCGTTTCCCTCCATCGACCTGTGCCTCAAGGAGGCGATCCGCATGTGGACCTCGTTTACTATGGCCCGGCTGAACACCTCTCCCGAACCCATCCCCATCCCTGGGTCGGACGAGGTCGTCCCGGGGAACACATTCGTGTGCTACAATTCGACCGAGGTGAATTTCAGCGAGAAATTGTACCCGAACGCCGCCAGGTTTGACCCTGACCGCTTCCTGGAAGGGCGGGAGGAGTTCAAGAAGGAGCATTACGGCTGTAAGTCCTCACCGTGATCTTTGCAGCCCCCAGCTCCTGTTATCTTTTGCCCACGTCAACAAGTTCTTCCCCCCAACCTCAACCGTTGCTTCTCGTTGTTGCCAGTATCGCCCCAGGACGAGCAAGATCAAAAGCTAACGCGCTCTTCCCCATGACAAAGTTCTCGGCTGGGGCCAGGGCAAGCACCCTTGCCCGGGGACGCGTTGGGCCAAGCTGCAGCAAAACATCATCTTTGCCTACGCCTTGGCCATGTACAGATGGAACAGCTGCGATGCCAGCGGAGAAGCCACACCCGAGGCCAAGCACAAGAAGGAGCTGAACGCGGCGCGGAGCACGGTGCTGCCCATGGCGTACTGTAAGGTGACGCCCAGAGAGGGGCTTTGAATGTTTTTCATGGTGATTCAAGTGCGACTGGTGGCTTCATCTTCAAAGTTGGGGAACGGGATGGACAGCTGCTTCACCCAACTTTGTACCAGATGAGCAAGATATGTTTTATATTGTTTGCATCGAGCATTTTTAACTTGTGTTCCGCTGTTGCTGTTGTGCTAGCAGTCTTCCTCATTCGTGTTGATCTGGTGCGATATGAGATTGAAAAAAGTGCATGATGTATAAGTATGACAACTTGAAAGTCTATGCCTACATTAATGGAAGTATGAGTACTTTAGTTTTCAGAATCCTCATCTTCACAAGCACAGTGGTCGATTTAATTCACAGCAATATTGCACGGTATTGCCACCTTACACCGACAGCTAGAGATCTCGGAGAGCCTTGAATAAAAGTCAGAAAGTACCTAGTGATCTTCATACCAGGCAGTTAGATCCTTGCCAATATTGATCACTCCCGCCATCTCTCTCACATGTCTTCCTCCTCCACCGCCCCTATAGCACCAGCCCGATTGTCAAGAAGTTCATATTCTTCTCCACCCTCTCCCGGAGCGCAAGCAGCTCATCCACGTCCCAGTTCGCCCACACATGCCGCCCGTGCAGGAACCCGCTCTCGGGCCCGGCCAGCCACAGCGCAAAATGCCCCGGCAGCTGCAGGTCGTCCCACCGGACCTCGTCGCGCGCGAAATGCCCCGCCACCGACGGCGTGTAAAACGCCCCCGGGTGGAAAGAGAAGATCCTCACCCGATCACGCTGCTGCTGCTGCTGCTGCTGCGGCTGTTCGGCGGCAAAATGCTGCAGCAGCTGCGCCGCCGCCGCCTTGCTGGCCCCGTAGCCCGCCCGCAACGTGCCCGAGACCTGCGCCGCGGCCGACGAGACGTTGATGACCGTCTTGCCATCGCGCCCCGACCCCATCTTCTCATCCCCGTCCGTCGTCGTCGTCTTCATCGGCGCCGCAAGGTACGCCTGGACCACGTCAAAGGTCGCCACGGCATTCGTCATAAACGCCTCGCGCACCTCGTCCGACCGCAGCTGCGCCGTGGCCGCGCGCCGGTGGACGGCCGCCGCCGCGAGCACGAGCACGTCCACGGCGCCCAGCTCGCGCAGCACCGCGGCCACGCGGCTGGTGTCGGTGACGGCGGCCGTGTAGGTCAGCACCTGGACGTCGGCGGCCCCCGCGGCGGCCGCCTCGTCCTCGAGCGCCTTCTTGACTTCGGCCTGGGGCCCGGCGCGGCGCGAGATGATGGCGATGCGGGAGGTGCCTGCTGCGGCAAAGGCCTGGGCGATGCTGCGGCCGACGCCGCTTGTGCCGCCGATTATGAGGACGGTCTTGCCGCGGCCATCGAAGGCGTGGTGTTTGGAGATGCGGTCGTAGGTCTCGGAGTGGTATGTGGTCGTTGGGCGAGGTAGGGATTCGAATAAAGACATTTTTACTTATCCTTCTGGGTCTGGATTTTGGTTGATTATGATTTCTTTGCGAAGTTGCACTTTTGTAGCAGTGCATGTAGCACTTTGAGAAAGGGAATGCGCTGCTTATATGTTGATGCTTCCTTCTAAGGTTGTGGGCTCCCAGAGACCCCAAATCTCGGGGTGTTCTCTCGCACGTTTCTACCTACATAGTAGGTAACGGTCTATCTCCGGGGTGATCGTCTCGGGCTTGTCGCCCGAATATCACTTTCCCGAGATGACATCTGGTCGCTTGTGCTGCCTTGGTGGAAAACATCTGGAGAACAGTGAACAGCATTTTAAGATGTGGCGGTGCAAGATGATTCCCAAATTGCGCGTATTGTTATATGACTGTGCGTACTTAAGTAGATATTTCACACTACTGCTACGTCCAATCTCCATCGAGCAGGTCTTCGACTCTCTTCCCAGCCGCCATCTCCTCCTGGATCTGCTCAATCGTCCAATGCACGAAGTTATGCCCTGGAGGAATATTGGTATTTTGGAACGCAGCTCCACAAACCAGGTGCGCAAAAGCCTGGCCATACTTCTCGTGGACATAGGCCTCCGGGTCGTGGCGAAACATCCACTTGGGGTACCGCAGCCGGGCCTTCTCAGGGTGCTTCTTCAGGTGGTCCCAGTCGACCGTGTGCCCCAGGGTCTGGGCGTTGACAAACGCCATCTTCTGGGTGCAACTCGCGCGCTCGTATCGCAAGAGGTTGTACACCCGTGTTGCCAGGGGCACTCCCGCACCAGAGCCCACGCCAGGAGCAGTGTTGGGCGTGGACGACAGCTGGAGGCACGAGGCCAGCGTGATTGCGTCTTCGAGGGCGAGGGTGCCGCCCGCGGCCGACGAGGGAATAGTAGAGTGGGCGGCGTCGCCAATCTGGACGACACGGCCGGTCTTGGAGACCCAGTCGCGGCTCAGGTTGCGCCACAACAGCGGCCAGTGGATGAGGTTGCCGCGCGGTGCCGTGCGCACGAGGGCCTCGATGACAGGGTGCCAGTCGGAGCCGGAGTCAGGACCGGGCAGCCTGGCACGTCGCATCACCTCAATCACCTCGCTTGGGTCCACGTCGGGGTTCCAAGACTCGTGCGCGACCTTTCCTTTGTCCAGGAACTCATCGCGCGGTGTAATCCCAAAGGCGACAACATCGGGGGACAGGTAGAGACCGATGTGCATGCCGGAGCCCATCCAGAACTCGTAGGTGTGCTTTCCCTTCCATCTGTCTCGCACCGCGTCGTCGGCGTACGCAAGCTCGGCTGGGAAGGTTGTGCGGTAGACTGACATTCCGCTCGACGTGGTGGGCGCGTGTTCGCCTGATATTAACAGCTCAGAGCGTGAGCGGAATCCATCGGCAGCAACGACTGTGTCAGGCAACCAGATTCTGGCATCAGTACTTATGCGCACCTGAGCAAGCTGGCCCACGAGAGTGCAAGTTTACAAACGTACCGACATGAGCAGTCCTCACTGAGCCATCGGCCAAGACCACGCCCGCCATCCCAGCTTCCCCATCTTCGAAATATGTATTGACGCGCTTGTCGTAGTCCACCCGGAATCCCAGGCGGGCGACCTGGCGCAACAGCATGCGAAAGAACTTCTTGCGGAGCTGGACGGCGCCGACATAGGGAAAGCCCCCTGGGCGGCCCTCCCGCTCAGTGACATGCACCGGGGCGTTGAAGTTGGGCTGCGAGGGCCCGTCAATGAGGTCGCCGTCGTGCCGGTAGTAGTACGTCCCCGCCGTGACCTTGTCCTCCTCGAGGTCGCGGCGCATCTGCGGCCAGTGCCGCATGACCTCGAGCGCCGACGGCTGGATGATGATGAGGTCCCCACTGTAATTGGGTCCCTGGTTCCTATCCAGGATTCCCACCACCTCGTGGCCTTTTCTCCAGCACTCTAGGGCTGCCATGAGCCCTGCATAGCCGCCGCCGACTATCAGCACCTTGATATGTGTGTCGGGCTCGCGTTTGGGCTGGGACTCTTGGCTGGAAATGTGGCCATTCTCGGAGTTAGTCGACGGCATGGTCCATCTTTCCGGATCCCATTCATGCTTATCGCCAACGGTAAAGAAGGATTTTTGATCGGGTGATCCATTTGTGTTGCTCGTGATGTCTGGTTGTGGCATGATGAAAGAAAGGACTGGTCGCGTATACAAGCTGAAAAGTCTCTATCGTCTCGCAGATGTTGTTCCAAGGTTTGAGATACTTCGCGATGATGTGTCTCGCTTTTGTATCCTTTGAAGACCCATACCTCGCATATTTCCAAGGACTCTTCCAATAACACATGAAGTCCGAAATGAGACCAGTACCGCGGTCCTGCGGACCATTTCCAACGCCTGGATTTCGGGTAACCTTGGAAGATATGATAGCTATCGCATTCCAAAATGGCTGTTCATATTATCCGTCGTTCATGTGAAATCTCGAGTTCGGAACTGTCGTTGTTTGTGTGCGCAATGTGCGTCGGCCCATTCTTCGGGTTCCGAACATTTGAGAGCTGGATCTGATTCCGACGTAAGAAACATTATGACACCGCATACCAAGTGGCATCTTTTGACACTCGCCGACATCAGAGTCCTTGTTACCTTTCTAGGTCCACGCGTCCGCGGCAAACACCCGCTTCGCCAGATGCTGTATCACAAATTCTATGGCCGGTCCCACAATGCTGAGCACGATAATGAACCTGTTTTGGCGGCCAAGAGTCGCACCAGCAAAGGTAGCCAGCGACGAGGTCGTCCCCATACCGTTCTTCGACGATACATTCCTCTTCAAAACCTTCGTTTTACACTCAATGTTCGTCTTCGACGACGTCCTCGACGTCCAGAAGCTAGGCGACGCACTCGAGACTCTCGCACAACGTGACGGATGGCGCAAGCTCGCAGCGCGTCTAAGGAAAAATGTAGGCAATATAGGCTCGTAAAGAGCTATGTGCACCTGACAGAGAGCCCCATGACCGCTGACAGCACGCCAGGCATCAGGTAATACAGAGTACCACATTCCAACACAGTTCCCCCCCGGGCGACCAGCCATCACAAAATCCTACATTCACCACGACACCACACTCGCCCAGGACCCAGCAGGCCGGCACATCCCCATGCCAACTACCCGGCCCGCCGTGACACCCGGCGACGCTGCGCTCTTCACCGCGCTGTACCTCGGCGGAGACACCCCGGTGCGAATGGACGACTACCTCCGCGCGGACCGCTCCGTCTTGGGCATGCGCACTGTCTCGTTCCACGACGCCACCATCGTCGTGCTCAGCTGGCCCCACGCCGCATTCGACGCCACCGCTAAGCGCGACCTGCTCGCCGCGTGGGAACTCATCCTGCGCGGGCGCGGCCAAGAGGTGCGGGAGCCGTGTGACTTTCGCGCCGACCCTCTCGCTGCGCTGGGCGGGAACATCTCGCGCGAGGGCGCGCAGTCGCACGTGCTGGCGGCCCGCAAGCTGGGCGTGCTGGGCGTGCTGGGGTGGGCAACGAGGAATTTGGCCGACCTGGTGTTCCGCGCCCAGGAGACGCGGGTCGTCTGCTTGCCGCCTGGGTTTGTCGAGGGTCTACGCGCCGTGGCGGTCAAGGAGCTTGATGATGCAGCCGGTGACTGTGGCGGAGGTGACGGGGAGCGGCCGTTCGTGTCAGAGGGGGATGTTCTCGTCGCGTGGTTAGCTCGGCTTGCTGTGTCGCATCTCCCCCGGGGTTCTACCAGCACAGTAAGTCAGTCACATCAGACACCGCGAGGATGGACATAGCGGAGAGCACATTGCTCCTTTCAGCACGAATTCTTCCAATAAAACTTGGGATTGGTGTCTGGAAACTCACCGTATCTAGGTTGCAATACAAAACGTCTTCTCCGGCCGCAAGGTCCTCACGGGCTCTCTCTTGTCCCCCGACCGGCCCTTCATATCCAACTGCGTCTACTTCTTCAACACGCTGCTCCCAGTATGCGACATTCTGGCGAAGCCCCTGAGCCACACGGCGCAGCAGATCCGCTGTGCCCTGCGGGAGCAGAGCACGCGCGAGCAGATCGAGGCCTACTGCGCCATCCTGAGGGAGTCAGGCTCAGGAAAGTTCCCGCCCCTCTTTGGCAACAGCGGTAGTAAGTCTTGGGCACCCGGCTCCGTCCTTGTTCCACAAAAATATACATGTCTCATGAAATTGTTGTAGTGCACCTCATCAGCGTCACGAACTGGTCCAAGGCAGACTTTTTTGGCGTCGACTTCTCGGCCGCGTCCGTCAGCGTGTCAGGTCGACCGGTGCGGCCAATGTATATCCACAATGCACAGACGCCATACAAGTTTACGGAAATGTTTCCCATCGTCGGCAAAGATCCCCACGGGAACTACTGGTTCAGTGCCACGAGAGCGACTCGCAATTGGGTCGCGGTTAAAAAGGCGTTGGATCGGGGCGATTACCTGTTCGACAGAGATTTCGTTGGGATGTGAACTCCACCTGTCTCGGTGGACAATGGATCAGGTATAAAGTACTTGAAAGGCAAGACACGCGTGATGGGCATGCCACGCTCTCTAGCCAATCTCGGCAGTTCTCGAGTTGTTGATGCCAATCACCTCCCGTAGATGAGGACGCGTGCAGCTAGATCGACAATGAGTCCACTGCAAGGTCAAATGTCTCGACCGTCCCAGGCGTGCATCCAGTTCCAGTCCATCGTGTTCCAGAATGGGCCCGTATCGACGCTCATCGTGGGCTGTCCGGGTGGACTAGGAAAGCCACCGGGGCCCGAGCCTGCGAAGTACTGCCCAGCAGAGGCCACACCACCGAAATCCATCGGCATGGGCAATGATGATGCCTCTGTGTCGGTGCCAGCAGTAATATCGGGGTCTGGCCCCAACTTGCTCGACTGTGGAATAGTCGTGCTGTTCTGCCGTAGTTTCTCTCTGCATGTCGACACAATCCGGGGTGGCTCCAGCGGCCGGGCTTCCTGTCTGTACACTGCTTCTCGCGCGTCCCAGGCCTGGAGGACCACTTGTGAGAATACCAGGGTTATTGTGTCAACGACAGGTTTGGTGTCCACAGCGCGGGCCTCATAGTTGTCACTCATGGCTTCCCAGGCTTTTCTGGCACGCTCCTGCATAGGTCGCTTCCTCAGGCCATTAAGGATATGAATATAGGCAAGGGCTGGAACATAGGAGTCGACAAGCCATAGATAACGTCCTGTGAGAGGAGAGGTCCTGAGCTTGGTGTCGCATTCGAGCATGCTCAGCGCATATGAGAGGGCGGCGTTGCGTTGCGCGTCCGTCTGATGCGTAGCCGAAGTCGATATCTGAGAGTAGTAGTCTAGCAAACGATGTCTCGCAAGGTTGCCACGTGTCGTCCATATTGTCATGAAATGAAGCGGGTTGTCTTGGTCGCAAAATTTGAGGTGCTTGTCCTCGATTGACCTTTCCAAGACCATCAGCTCGTCTTGCCCAGCTGCGGAGCCGTCCTTGGTTCGGGCAATGGCATTCAAAGACGGGTTGATAAAATTGAGATGGAATTCACTGTGGCGAATGAAGTCGGCCAGCTCGCTGCGCACTACGGCAAACACTACCTCGGTAGGTTTGTCGTGGGCCACTGGCGGAGTTTTCATCTCTGTCCGTATTTCGAAGTCGTTCACGTTGAGAAGAGTTTTGCAATCCCATGTAGGAAGCAGCGTTGTAGTCTTGTAGTTAGACATTTCGCAGATGCGATGGTCATAAACAACCAGTGACCACCACAGTCTTCGGCGCGTCTCGGCCTCAAGAGCAGTGCATGTGGCATAGGTGGAGTCATCGTGCAGGCCCATGCGTTTTGCAATGTGGATGGCAGCGGCAAGCATAGAGGACAGGGAGCGAGGATCAGTCTGGGGCCCGACTGAGACCTTGATGCAAGGCAGTCAATAGAATATTCAAAACGACATGCTGGAGTCGGCCAGGACGCAGCCGTGAGTCGACAAACCTACAAGATAGAGGTACATTGCTGTCAGGCTGTCGCCGGTGCCCCGCAAAGCGCGGCAGTTCAGCAGGGCTTGCTGACACGCGAATTGATATCCTGCGAGGAGATCCTTCTTTGGCGACCCGAACAAGGTGCGGCATTCGTGGTCGGCGAGGCTGACAATGGCGATGCAATAGATACTGAAGATGAGGGCTTCCAATGTCGGACTGATGTTCGACACGTCGCCGGCAGCGTCGAGAATACGTGACTGCAGGGTGGGCGTATGCGTAACCTTGAGTAACGGATCGACATTTTGCAGGTAAATTTGCCAGAGCCTGAAGATCTGGACCTGCTCGGGGTGCAGAGTAGACAGACGGATGCTTGTCTTGGTGGGCCCAAACAAGAGGTGTTCGTTGTCGTTGTCATTGCCTTGATCGGTCTGGTATCTGTGATGATCCCATGCATTTTTGGAGGCAGCGGTCTGGCCGCGACGATGTTCAGTCAAAGTACTTGCATTGGATCCATCATTGCCAACAGAGGCATTCCCGTCTCCCCGGCGGCTGCCGGCATCATTGGCGCCGTTGTCGCCCTCTTCATCGGGATCTAGTGTCTTTGGGCGGACAGGTTAGCGGAAATTGAGATATAAGAGGTGGTTTTCAGAGTGCACATACCACTTGACTGATCGCATGCCAGAGGTCTCTGAAGAAGTGTAAGGAGTACGGAGATCCCGTTAGCAGTCTGTGCATTCGGAGACAGCAACAGGTATAAACAGTCGGTTGAGAGCATACACAGGTTTAGCTTCAGGCTTGCCGAAAGTCTTGCCCCTCGACGCGACTTCTGCATGGGCGTCATGGACATAACCGGCGCTTCTCCCATCTGAGTGCCTGGTGTGGGCGATGCTCGAGGGGGCGAGGTCTTCATGTACTGACGGATCACTGGTTGGGGAGTCGGGGTGTAATGGCCGGAAGTCGATGTTATTCTGGCGAAGCAACGCCTCATAATGGCGAAGACGCTCAAGCAACTCGCGCTCTGCAAACCTGCGGCGGCGCTGACGGGGCACGAGGCTGGCGGGCACGCAGTCGACGCCCAGGCGGATGCAGTTGGCACAGGGGAAGTGGCGGTCACACTTGACCTTCCGCTGCTGGCACAGCACGCACGCGAGGACCCGCTGCGACCTCACGACGGATGTGACATTGCGGCCAGTCCCGGCGGTAGCAGCGGCTTCTGTCGGCTCCAGCTCTGTCTTGGGAGTTGCCATCGGCTGCGAGGATGGTGCTCCGTCGAATCTGTTCTGTAGACCATCCCAGGTTTGTCGCGCGGATGCGATAGAAGGCTGATTGGAAGTGAGCTGGCAGCGCTCAGCGTTCTTCAAGCCTGTCGAGACTGCCGGCTCTCACAACGCGGCATGGCGATGACAACAACACGGATGGTCAGCCGTTGAGTGAGACAGGCTGTCGGTCGTTGGAAGTCCCCAGGAAGCATGGCGTTGGACGCCACAAGCTGAGCTCGGGGCCGAAGGGCAGCTCAGGACTTTTCTAAAGCCCGACGGGAGCGAGCGCTAGGGTTAGGGGGAGCAATCCCCCCCCCCCCCTTCCTCCTTCTTGGGGTGCCAGCACCTTGGAGGAAGGAGCGACGTACCTAGGTAGCTATCACGGCCTGGAAAAGAATTCCAACGGAGATACGAAAATACGAAAATACTTACCCAATTCACAGCGACATGTGCCCCCAAAACCTCGTTTCCCGATTCGGATCTGAGTCCAGCCCGAGCCCTGCTATAGTGGTGGTCTTTGTATCTCGACCGCCGCTGTCAGCGTTCAGCATTGTGTGTGCTGTAGCTCGTGGATTCATATTGCCCGACCCAAATTTCAATCTTTGTGTCTTGCACCAGCCATATAACATGGACATGTTTCCGACTCATACTCGTTCCGACACCTTCTTCTTTTCTTGCATCATCAAACTCCAGCCTGGTCACCCATTAATCGCCAGTTTGCTTCTCAGGCAGTACGCATTCCACGTCCTCACGATTGGCATAGATCGAGCCATATTCCACACTGCAAAAACCCAATCTAGAAGAACAAACGGCCACGATGAACTCCCAGACCCAGCACCCTGCCGCCTCTCAGAACCCACCGGATCCGACTGCCACCGAGACGACGACCCAGAATCATGATGGTGGCGCCATCAAAGATCTTCCCACCAAGCCTGAGACCACGGAGGCTAAGCGGTCCTCGACCAAGACAGTCCTCCTCATGGTCTCGGTGCTTCTGAGTATGTTCCTTGTTGCGTTGGACAGGACCATCATCTCGACTGTATGAGAAAACACCCTTACAGAGATACCCTGTGCACTGATTCAGCTATTAATTCCTTTCTACCCAGGCCGTCCCTCAAATCACAGATGATTTCAACTCCATCACCGATGTTGGATGGTATGGAAGCGCATACCTCCTGACCTGCTGCGCGCTGCAGTTGCTATTCGGCAAGCTCTACACATTCTTCTCCATCAAAGGCACTTTCCTTACCAGCGTCGTCCTCTTCGAAGCGGCATCTGCCCTCTGTGGAGCCGCTCCCAATTCGGTCGCATTTATTGTTGGACGAGCATTTGCAGGAGTGGGGGCCGCTGGTATCTTTGCTGGGGTGGTAAGTTCATCCCTATACAACCCCCTCTAAGTACTTTACGCTTGGATGGAGAACTGACGACGCTACTGTTGTCAGATCGTTTGCATTGTACATATCGTGCCTCTCCACCGGCGTCCACAGATCCAAGGCATGTTTGGTGCCCTCATGGGCATTGCCTCTATTGCTGGTCCACTGATTGGTGGTGGCTTCACCTCGAACGTGACGTGGAGATGGTGCTTTTACATCAACCTGCCCATCGGAGGTGTTGCCATGGTCATCGTCTTCTTGTTTCTCGATATCCCTGATCGTGAGACCACCAAACTTCCCCTGGTCGACAAGTTGAAGCAACTCGATGCGCCCGGCACATCGCTCCTCGTCCCTGGTATTATATGCCTGTTGCTTGCACTTCAGTGGGGTGGTCAAACGTATCCTGTGAGTTGGCCTCCCACCACATTGACTGTACAGTCCAGCTAACAACAGTCAGTGGAGCAACGGCCGTATCATTGCATTGTTTACCCTTGCGGCAGTACTGCTGATCGGATTCGCTGCCGTGCAAGTGTGGCTGCCGCAAACGGCGACGCTGCCCCCGCGTATCTTCAAACAACGAAGCGTACTTGCGGGGCTTTGGGCAACCCTCACGATCCAATGCGGCAACTATATCATCATCTACTTTCTTCCGATCTGGTTCCAATCTGTCAAGGGGTCATCTGCCGCACAGTCCGGTATACAGACCCTGCCGCTAATGCTGTCCATGGTTCTTGGGTCAACCAGCGGCGGACTCATCAATACCAGGGTCGGGTATTACACCCCGCTCGCAATTATAGGGACCTGTATCATGACTGTCGGAGCTGGGCTACTTACCACCTTGGAGGTTGACACCGATACTGGGAAGTGGATCGGCTATCAAATCCTCTTCGGCATCGGACTCGGCCTAAGCTTCCAGGTGCCAAACCTAGCCGCGCAAACCTGTCTTCCCAAGAACGATGTGCCCACAGGGCTGGCGCTGATGCTTTTCGGCACACTGATCGGCGCGGCTGTCTTCGTGGCGGTCGGCGATAACGTGCTGACCAACCAGCTCATCCAGAGGCTCGCATGGCTACCAGGTTTCGATCCAAGTCTCATTACATCGGGTGGTGTTACCTCTCTCATCGACTCGCTGGCTCCGGAGCTACGACAGGCGGCCCTCGTGGCTTACAACGAGGCGCTGCGGCAGGTTTTCATCGTCGGGCTCATCCCGGCTGCTCTCAGCGTCTTGGGTGCCGTGTCTCTGGAGTGGAAGAGCATCAAGAAGCCGTCAGAGGCCAAGACCGCTGCCAAAGACCCGGAAGCGGCTGAGGAGAAGAAATCCGGAGAGAACACAGCATAGATGCCTGATGCGCTGGGAAAGCACCACTTGAATAAGTCAGGATAGGGTTGGAAAACCACTGGAAAGATGCCCATGCCGAAGTGTATTTGCATATGTACCATATTTGGATCTACGGATTTGATAGATTTGTTTTAATTTAAGCGGACTCTTCTCACAGTGTCGAAGGCATACCTTTTTCTGCTTCCTGAGTTTTTTGTTGATGCCCGAGAAGCAGATCATTATCTGGTACTAATAGTTGGGAACATTGAGGAACTTGACCCCAGCAAATAAGCAGTCCATTTTCAATAAGTCTAGTCAGCCTGAAAGATCTTGTCATAATCGTGCTCAGACCACCGAATATCAGGCTCAAGGCCAGCGAATTTCCACACGCCATTGACCCTGCGGTATTGGATCGTGGCCTTCCCATGAGCATGTCCCTGGTACAGCACCTCTGCCAACTGATCATCCTTATACTTTTGATGCGCCACGCGCATCTGATGATAGCCAGTAATCTCCTCATCTCCTTTCTGAACCAGCTTTCCGGCGCCTATGAAATGCTGCGTCTTGATCCTCTCGTTGCCGAGAAAGTGTCCATTTGAGGCCGTGGCTATGAACTGGTCTGCGGGCATCGACTCCCATAGTTGGCCCATCACTTGCCGGTAATCGACCTGACATATTAACGTCAGTGGAAGCGTAATAAGCTGTCGAACATGGACCTCGGGAAACCTTGGAACTTTGAAGGGGGAGGGAGTTCGCGGGCTCCTTACGTAGAGTGTTGGCGCAACAGCTTTGGCCAGACGCTCCCAGTCTTTTGTGTCGAAGCTCTCGGCCCACTCAAAAAGTGCACATTGACAGCCCACGGCGTCTAAATGATCTTTTTAAGCACTTCTAGTGGTAATTCGCGATTGTGGTGAGGTGAGTTGAAGACAAGCAAGGCTCACCTTCATAGGCGGGATGCCGGTCTGTGAGTTGGTTCATGATGACAGTCTCCAATAGATCAGGAGTCAGTTTATCTAGTCCAGAAGATTTGGTGAGTGTTCGAGACGTGAGCTTTTTGGTTGGTAGGCCGGAGTGTGTAATGAAAGGTGGCTTGGGTTAGCTTGTGTCTTCCAATGTGTGTCTTTTGTAGGGAACGAAAGGCAACGCGAAGGCCGAGTTAAAGGATGGAGAGAAATGGACCCAGCGTGCACATAACCTGCATGGCATCCTTGATTTCCCCGTGCCTATCATATGCATAGTGAGCGCCAATGTACCGAACCCCGAAAGAAAGAGGCCGCGGCCGGGGCGCCGGGACGGAACTCGGGACAAATGATAGTCTTACGACTTAGCGATGCGGCAGTTTGTTGAGAGGGCTCTGTACTCCAAAGAATCAGTCGCGAGAATTCAGCGGTCTACCTTGTTAGAATAAGAGACGGGATGTAACGCCTTTTCAGCCATCCTCTCACACTCCAACATGGTTCACGAGAAGCATCATCTCTGTGCCTTTGATTCTCGTTTCGCCAGACCCACAACATCCCACCAAAATGACAACTCCATACATTCCCGGCCGATTCGAGGGCAAGGTGGCCCTGGTGACTGGCTCAGGGCGAGGCATCGGCGCGGCCATCGCCATCCAGCTGGGCCGGCTGGGCGCCAAAGTCGTCGTCAACTACGCCCACTCGGCCGAGGACGCCGCCAAGGTCGTCGCGGAGATCAAGAGCCTGGGCTCCGACGCCGTGGCCCTCCAGGCGGACGTGCGCCAGGTGTCGCAGACGGCCAAGCTCTTTGACGACGCCGTCGCCCACTTCGGCCGCCTCGACATCGCCGTCAGCAACTCGGGCGTCGTCAGCTTCGGCCACCTCAAGGACGTCACCGAGGACGAGTTCGACCGCGTCTTCAGCCTCAACACGCGCGGGCAGTTCTTCGTCGCCCGCGAGGCATACCGCGTCCTCCGCGAGGGCGGACGCATCATCCTCACGTCGTCCAACACGGCCAAGGACTTTACCGTCCCGAAGCACTCGCTGTACTCCGGCTCCAAGGGGGCAATCGACTCGTTCGTTCGCGTCCTGTCCAAGGACTGTGGGGACAAGAAGATTACTGTGAACGCTGTCGCGCCCGGTGGGACCGTGACGGATATGTTCAACGCCGTGTCGCAGCATTACATCCCCGGCGGGGAAAAATACTCGGCCGAAGAGCGCCAGCAGATGGCTGCACATGCATCTCCCCTGCACCGCAACGGCTTTCCCGAGGATATTGCTCGGGTAGTTGCTTTCCTTGCCAGCAGGGAGGGGGAATGGGTCAATGGCAAAGTTATCACTCTGGATGGCGGCGCCGCATGAGGCGAAGGACTGCGGAGCGCAGCCTAATTTGGCTGTGTAGACCTCGGGAACGAGATAGAAACCTACAAAACGCACACGACACAACAAGCTCATATCCGAGAACTTCTTGCTTATTTTGCAATGGGAAGCTGATACATTTTGAGGAGATCAATGTGTATCGTACCCTGTGACTGTATTTGCTTGATCCAGAAAGTCTGATCCAAGAGCGAGGTCTTCTCCCCGTACGCCATCTGTGGGGGCCTCCAATGCTGTCGGACAGCAGCGTAGACTTTTCAGGAAACAGCTGTCCAGGTGCCTGTCTGTAGCAAAATATACAATGAATTACATGCCGCGAAGAATGGAAAGATATCAGTTCTCAGCACAGCCTGCTTCTTTTTGTGTCCCACATCCGCGTCCGAACCAGCGCTCGAGGGCCACCATGGCCGCCTCCACATCAATCTCATCCCCTTCAGCAACCCAGGCGACGATGCCGTCGGGTCGAACAAACATGGCCCGTATTTCCAATTCCTCTTTGGCATGTACACATACAAAATCAACGTTGGCATGCCATCCTTGGATGAGATGTTGAAGGACAGAAATGTGCGGGCCAACATCTTCACTTCGAACCCCAAAGTCCACCATCAACCCGCGGCCTGACCGCAACCTCTCTCCCAGGCGGCCAGATCCATCGACGAACTCAAAGTCCGGGGCGCTACATCCAACAAGTGGGTGCAGCTGCGAGCCATCACGGCTCGTACCCAGGTCATACCTCTGAGACAGGCCCCATATACGGTCGACAAAGTACGTGACGCCATCTGGTGTCTGTATCAGGTCCTGGACCAAGCTCGCCAACGCCTGGCTGGCAGCATCAGGATGCAGCGTGGCGACCTGAGCGCGAGACCACTCGAGCACGCGAGCGCCGACGGGGTGGCGCTCTCGCGTGTACGTGTCGAGCAGCTCCGGAGGCATCGAGCCCCTCGCGACAAGGGCCAACTTCCACCCCAAGTTCATCGCGTCGCCTATCCCCGTATTCAGGCCCTGTGCTCCCAGAGGAGAGTGGATATGGGCGCTGTCGCCGGCGAGCAGCACGCGGCCCAGGTGGTAGGTGGTGGACTGCTTGCAGCGGTCGGTGAAGGAAGTGATCAGGGTGATCTTGTCGACATGGACGTCGTTGAAGCCCGTGACACGCTGCAGAACTTGTTCGAAGTGTTGCTTGTCGACCGCTTTGCGGCGGTCAACCACACCCCAGGTGGTCTCGTTCAAATCCATGCAAATGATGTGCGTTTGCCCTTCCGCGATGCTCTTCTGGCCGCCCACGACGAACAGGCCGCTCTTTGTGCGGTGGAAACCGTGCTTCAACCTATCGTGTGGGTCGTGTAGGTCGCATAGCGCAGAGTAGCCCGTCAATTCGGCGTCAGTACCCTCAAAGTCGAACCCGGCGGCCAAGCGTACGGCGCTGCGCCCCCCGTCACAGCCCACAACGTATCTGACCTGGTACAACTTGCCTCCGCCTCCAGTGGTGTTCACAACTACTTTACCCTTGCCATCCTCGAAGAGCCCCATGACTTCGACTCCTCCAACGATCTCCACTCCCTTGAGTCCCCTCGCACGCTCAGAAAGCACTCTCGTGAGCCTTTCGAGAGTCGTCGGCCCGCCCATGAGAGACGGTCCCGGCAGCTTGTACCTCCAACAGTCCTTGGACCTGTTGAGCTTTTTGGCGTCCAGCATCATCCCCGCAAAGTGCCCAGCGTGATGCTGCAGCTCGGATATGTCCGTGGCTCTTTTGGCCAGGACGTCCGGATCCATGATCTGGTCCAGCATGTCGCGCCGGTACAGCGCCTCGGCCGTCGTGGTGTTGAATCCGCGGTAGCCCAGCGGGGCGATGGTCCAGGGGGATTTTGCTGCGGATGCCTCGAGTGAGTCCCGCTCCAGGACGAGGACTGAGATGGCATTGTCCAGGTTTGTCAGGCCTAGCTCGCAGGCCAAGAAAAGGCCTACCGGGCCGGCGCCGACAATGATCACGTCGTAGATTGTTTCCGTGTCCATCTTTCTGGCTCAAGTCCAGTTGGAAAATTTGAGTTCTTGTGGAGCGCTGTGATCTCAAAGACCAGATATATAGGTTGGCTTGATACGTGTTTCTGTCACCTGTAACGACGGCAACAGGAACGATCGCAGGCCAGTGCAGTCGCGTAAATATATAGATTTCGTTTCTTTACTCCCTATTCACTGGAAAAACACAGCCTTACACGGGTTATTTCACCGCTTTCTAAGCTGGACGGTCCATTGATGACGGGTTCCACAACCACCTGTGCATGCTCCTCTCCGTGCGGCTGAAGGCAGGTGAAGCAAACTTGTCCTACAGTCTGGGCACAGAGTACATAGAAAATTTCATGCCATGGTCTCACCGTCGTGGAACACTATGTGGCTCAACCGAGCTTCGTGCCGCATAGCCCTGGTTGCCGTCATAGGTGTAAGACATCACATTTAATCGCGGAGACCAATTTTCAGAAAGCGCATGCGAATATCAACCATCTTCGGGCGAGAATTCGGCAAGTAACCTATCGACATGAAAGTTAGGTCGTTCGCACGGGTTCCTCCATGCTCGTCCGAGTTCACGAGAGTATACCCGGGCCCGCTGATTATGGTCTCCAAGGGTATCTTGACGACCGCTTCCCCATTCGACCCCTCTCTCGTCATTGCGCTCGAGTTCAACAAGCAGCTAATGCACTAGTCGTGTATATGGCCTTGGCTAGGTTCGCGGCGCAGCCTGATCTCCATCTCCTTGGCCCGGGGTCGAGGACATCGTTTCGACGATGACCATGCTTGAGTTCACGCACGGCAGCAGTCGACCGTGGTGTTGATCATCATGTCCGTGATGAGCTGGGGGACTTATGTGCTATGCACAGTGGGTGCAAGGGGCGCCGCTGAAAGACCAGAATGGCAGCACGGGGCTGATCCCGTTCGGGCTCGCTACTGAAGATAGGCTGAGGTGGGACCAAGAGGGCAAGCACCTTGATCATCTTGGCAGATTACTGTGCTGCTCGGCCTGGATCTTTGGGCGGCGTTCGTCTCTGGTGCCGGATAATCAAAAGCCGTAGAGGGATAATCAGCTGATTGCTTCAGCTATAAAACTTGGCTTTTATATGCGCTTGTCGCCTTGCCTCGATTGGAGTCTTGCAAGCCTGCATCGGCTCTTGTCATCAGGAGAATAGCTGTTCTTTGATTGCTAGCGCGTCTTGTAGTGGAAGGATTATATAAATAACGGCAATCTTGACAGTATAGGTGCATATTATGAAAATGCACGATTACGTAATCATCATGATTACATAATCATATATATATATAGACTGTAATAAATACTATAGTGCAAAAATAACGATTAAATATAAAGAATTAGCTGAGATATAATAAAGTGCACAAAATATAATTAAAATAAAATAATTATTTAAAATTCAATAATTAGCCAGCTAAATAAGGTTTAGACTATATATCTATAACCTACAAGCACTATACTATAATATAACTATGACTTATATTTAGGTCTGATTACGTAAGCAGGTCACGTGACAGAACCTTCTAGAAACTACCAGAATCGCTATTACCGGAAATACTTAATTACGATTATAAATCAGTTATTTCTGGAAGATTCTGTGTGAGTCATCACATGATACGATTATGACTCATCGTTAATAATATAATGAAGCTATTCACAAAGAGGCTTAGCTATCAGGTTTATCGGGCTAAAGATATAACCCGAAAAGCCGAAATCAAAAACTATATATATCACGGTTCTCTCCTCCTTTTAGCTATTCTAGTCAGCAAGATAACAACGCTAATATAACGACTATATCCAACATATCTACCGACTATTCTACTCTTTAATTATTCATCACACTAGTCCC
>PYFS01000895.1:0-40666 GCA_003671545.1 Ophiognomonia clavigignenti-juglandacearum | reverse complement strand
TAAAATAAACAAAAACAAAAACGGAGGGTTAAATTTATTTTGTTTTGAAAAAAATTTTTTTTAATTTAATTAATAAAGGGCTTTTTTTTTTTTTTTTTGATAATTTTTATTTTTTTTTTTTTTTTTTTTTTTTTTTTTTTTTTTACTTTTCTATTAACAGCCCTCTCCTACTATATATCGCGCGAAATTTATAAATTAGCCTATTTAGCTAAATGTTTTGAATATTATAATTTTTTTTTTAATACTTAAAAAATACCCCTGTAAAAAAAGGAATTTAGCGAAGTTAAAAGTTTTAAAATTTATTGAAATTTAGGACAAAAAATTAGAATTCTTTTTTTAAAAAAATATTATAAATTTGAAATTTGAATTTTAAATTAATAAATAAAATATATCGTTAAATTTCGGCTTGATTAATAATTATATAATTACCTTAATAATCGATAATTAAACTTTATAATCTATTTTATATAGGGCTGGGGTGGGAATTATAATACAAGCCCAGCCGAGTTTATAAAGGTTTATATTTTCTTAGTTAGCTTTGCCTAATCGGGTAATCTAGGTAGCAGTGGGCTTAGCGAATACACTGGCTTTGCAATAAGCTATAACGCCGATATTGGTTCCAATCGGGATTAGCGCCCTTCGGGGCCGTATTTAAATTTGATTGACGGCAGCTTTTATAGCTGCTATTTATTCTCTTTATAGATACTACAATAATAGAATCGACTTAATCCTAATATATATGTTATTTATATTGTTTACGTAGTATAATTTATCGATATTGATTAATTTTAACATAGTTAAAATAGACGGTAAGGAAAGATAGGCTTAGTCTAAATATTTTTAATACGGCTTTGTCTTTATACGCGTCCGTATTAAGAGAACTAAAGATTAACTGTGCTAAAAACGAAGATTACCTTTATTCTATAGCATTCTGTGGTATTTTTATTAAGGCTTTTCTCTTTAAGTTGCTCTTGTATTGCGCTTTCAGCTGAAAAAAGAAAAGAAATTGCGATTATATCGTAAATAACCTTATTTTCGCGATAAGTGCCTTTTTATTGCGTATTTAACAGAATGAATAATTGAAAATCTTTTATAAGCTCTTCGTTAAAATCGTAACGTCCGATTATTCTCTTTATTCTCTGTACTCCATCTCGATCTATTCTCCCCGAAATATAAGAAAGCCGCTTTGAATATATTAAAAGATCGAATTTACGCGTCTAAAAATCACTTACAATCATTTATAAATAAATTCTAGCTTTTACGCATTAAATATTACCTTTCACTTTTTACCTAATTTTATTCTATTATTTAACCTATTTATTTCACATTTTCAAAAAAAAGAATATAAACTAGAAAATACGCTGTAGACCCAATCTAAATATATTAATTACAGTTAAATACGTTAGATAAATAAAGTGTAACAGAAAGCAAGTTGTTAAGTAACGTGTTATAGATTTATAATTATATTTTTAACGTTTTATTCGACTTATTATTAATCTTTACAATAAATGCTAACCGGGCTTATATGCTAATCCCTACTTTAAGGATACTATTAAGACAAATTATAAAAAAAAGATAATCGTTTACGATAATAAGGCTTTTAGCGAGCTAAAGTAGCTATTGAAAAGTTTTTCTAAAGGGATTTTCGATATTATAAATCCTGTATTTAAATACTCGATCTTTAATTCTAGGATATTAAGGAGATATCTTAAAATCCGTTTTAGATCAAGCTAAATACCTTTATTGTATATTAGATCAAAAATACCCGTTATTACAATAATATGCTTTTTTACTCTTTTATAAAAGATTTTAATAATTGGACAAAAGCGAAATTTAATAAAATATATTGAATATTTTAAAAAAGATCATCCGTTTCTTCTTATATCCCCGAAATATTTATAATACTTTAGTCTATAACTATATAGATAACGCTTTTTATTAATTGTTGTGTCATGGACTCAGGCTGTAGCCATTGAGTCTAGAGTTCATTGTGACGATGCACAATGGGCCCACAATGAGCCCTTTAGTCATGTGGCATTAGGCCACGTCTTGTATGCGGAGCGTGCCCGCTCCGCATATTCTAGTTCTCGTAGCACCTCAATTCATAACACCATTTGGCACCTACCTGGCTTCCCATTGTAGGTCGGACCATAACATGTTGGTATATAAGATTCCGACTTTATAGCTTTTAATCGAGCTTTGCAATGCTGAATTCGAAATAGATATTAATATTTAATATATCTAATAAACCCTATATACGAAAATCAAGCTTTACAAATAGAAATACGGATATCCGCCTATTTTAGCCGCAATAAACGAATTTATCGATATTAGCGATTGTTTATATATATATAACGGTAACGGTTTAAATTACGAGATGTGCAATGAGCTATTGTTTTATAAGGTGATATTGAGTTATTAGGAAAAGAGAAGATCTAAATTGTGAAACCGCTGGCTAAATAAGTATAAACAGCGGTAGCCCTGACCCTTAAACCTTGTGTAGGCGTATAAGGGTGATAGTAGATAAGAACCATTATATCACCTCCTTCTTTTACGAAATTCGAAGATAGCCAAACGCTTAATTTATTGAATCTATTTTTGAATCGAAAATCTTTTCTATTATCTAATATATCTATTTATATCGCACATATTTGCTTAATCGAGAATCGGGATATATAGGCTTAGCGTAAAAAGTATATTTAGCAATTAATATATTGACGATAGTTTTATAATCTTTTGTCTAAATTAGCTATTCGGCTTCGGTAAATTTAAAGGGTATAACCGCTATTTTATTTATTAACAACGGAATAACGATTATTATTTTGTCGAAATTTATATAATCAATTCGAAATTTAAGGGCGGTTTTATAATAATAGATTTGCCGATTATTTAGTAAAGATAAAGTAAAGTTATAAATAGTTAAAGTAATATGTTTTATAATCGGTATATTAATCCGGTATATAAAAGCAATATTACATAGATTTTTCATTAAAGATTTTATTATAATATAATTTAGAGAGCTGGGCGCTTACTATTTATATTCATGCTTTTGACAAAAATATAAGTTCGGGGCATTATTATAATATAATTAGCCGAAATTTATAAATATTATTTCTATAAATTAATATAAGAATCTTATTAGCGTAAAAGCTCGAATTATATCAGGTTCGGTAGATCTAAATATTAGGCGTTCTGCTGTTAAAAAGATTGTAATTTATTATTAAATATCGTAAATATAAGGGAAAATCGATTAGCGTCCCGATTTCGAGTTAATTATATATCATAATTATTTTAGGCGTAATTTATAAATATTTAAAGATTTTCGCCGGCTAGGCTTTATTTCGGGGGTAATTATAAAGTCGTAAACCGTTGTATATTCGAATTAAAAAGTTAATGTTTTTTTTTTTTTGCGTTTATATATTAATCAAATAGATATATTTAATCCGTTATATAAAAAGAAATTGGTTATTTATTGAAAAAGAGCTATTTTTTTGGTATATGAAAATCTCGGGCGCTTTTAGCTGTTATTTTCGTAAGATATAATTATTTTAAATTACGTAGATATTACAGGGCCACCGTAATTCAAAGATGATAATCGTTATATTTTAACGATTAAAAGGGAATTTAATATAATGTTACGAAATATATAACGAGCCGTTGTTTTATAAAGTAATATTGAGTTATTAGGAAGAAACAAGATTTAAATTACGAGACCGTTAGCTAAGTAGGTATAGATAGCGGTAGCCCTAACCCTCAAACCCTGTGCAGGCACATAGGGGTAACGGCAGATAAAAACCGTTATATTACTAATACTTCGTTTGCTAATAATAAAGATTTCTCTCATTAAATCGGCTATATATTAATTTTAACTAACGAGATATATATACATATACGGAGTTCACGATTCGTAGTAACTTTATTATAGATTAATTTTATAAATCTAAGCGTATAATTTGGTTAATATTTATTTCAAAACTATATAGAGCTATAAATGGTTTTAATATCGCTATCTATATACTAACGACTTTACGCTATATTACAAACCGCCTAAATTTTCCCCCTATGCCGCTGATAATTTACATAAACTCCTTTAGCTTATACGAATATTTAATTAAATAAAGCATTTTATTTAAAAAACATTTAATAATAAATATAATGGCGTTAAAGTAATATATAAATAGAGGGAAATTATAGAAATCCGTTAGATTTAAAGCGGAGATAATATAGTAGATATCTTTATAAAAAATATATTAAACGATTCGTCTAAGCGTTTGATATTAATTGAATAAGATTATCATATAGATTGATAGCTATATCCGTTAAAATAAAGATTAGAAGAATAGAGAAATAGAGAAATAGAAGAATTAAAGGATTAGATAGCTTTAGGGTAGTTAGTATTAGTTAATATTAAATTTAACGAAAAGTTAATATATATATATACTAGGTGCCGATAATATATATAGCGCCCGTCTAGGCTTAAAGAGAAAATAGTTAATATAGGAAGTATATTATAAGCCTAGCCGGGTTTATAAAAGTTTATATCGTTTTAATTAGTTTTGCCTAATCGGGCAATTTAGGTAGTATTAGGCTTAGCGAATATCTTGGGCCTGTAATTAGCTGTAACGCCGATGCTAGTCCTAATCGGGATTAGCGCCCTTCGAGGCCGCATTTAGATTTAGTTGACAGCAGTTTTTACAGCTGCCACTTACTCTTTTCATAGCTACCATAATGATAGAATCGACTTAATCCCAATATATATGGTACTCGTATTATTCACGTAATATAACCTACCGACAGCCGGCTAATTTACCAAATTAATTTGGATATAATCAAATATAGCCTACCATTTATTTGATTTGATTCTGAAAAAGTATATTTGATTTGAATCCAATTTATCTGATTTGCTGCCCGCCTTGTGCAAACCTCCATTTCATGGCTGTTCTGCCTTGCTCCACCGTGGTGTCGTTACACGCGGAGCCCAATAGACACCAGATCCTTCTTCCCATGGCTTTCGTCGGAAGGGCCGGACCGTCTTGTCCAGCGTTTGAAACGTTGCTTCATCAGGCTGTGTAGCACGGGCAGGCACGCGCAGATTATGTACAGTAGCTAGAGCACTTCGACTCCGGCCCATAAGCCGACGTTTGCGATGTCGCCTGGCGTGTATCGGTGCTCGGTATAAGGTGAGGTGGGTTGAGTGGGGGGGGGGGTATCTGGGGGATATACTAGCGTTTGAGGCTCCGATTAAGCCGCGCGCAACGACGGCCAAGTGTACAAGGTGGTATAGCCTCAGGACAATCGCAATGATTGAGCTGGTCATCTACTAGTCAGGTCTCGTGATGTATCGTGCACTAGGTCAAAATGGCGTATGATTACAATAGCCCCAAAGAAAATAGCAAGGACAGCCCGATTTTGCTCCTAGTGCTCATTTGCAGTCTCCAGGTCTTAAACTGTACTGCAGCAAGGACAACCAGATGCACACGAATGTTGATAATAAGAATAACGAACAGGCTTATATTGACTCCCGGGACGGTCAGGGTTGGATTGTACGCCAGGAGAGCCCTGAATCGGTAAATACGGCGCTCGTATTGACACGAGAAAGCCCCGCCCTAGTGGAAAGAGTCGACAATGGAAAAGTATAATAGAAACTTTCTAAAAGGCGATGCTTGTACCATAGTACGTCACGAGCAAGGCGGGAAGCTGTGAAGCTGTTAGGACATTGTTTCTTAGATGGGGGGGGGGGGAGAGTCATCACATGGGCTAGCGTTTGCACTCACCAAGTAAGAGGCGTATTCTGAGATTCGGATAATAGACCAGTATCGTAGCCAGCAGCACCGATGCTTGGAACTGAAAGCACGACAAGCGCTAGGTAATGAGATAACTGAGTGCGATGGGAAACATGATGCTGCCAGCATGGTCCAGTCATCCTAGCACAGTTTGACGGAGGTCTCGATGCCTACTTTGGTGAAAGTCCAACACAGATGAAGGCAGTGAGTGAGGACATAAGGTAGCCACCACAGCATCTGCCAGTGCAAAACTGTGATCTATAGCGTGGAAATGACCGTTTCTTCGTGCCACGCTCAGGAGGAAAAGTGTTGAGAAGTAAAGTCGGGACTAGAATAGAAAAGGTTGCTCGAGGGGCAACATCTAGATTCTTTATCATAATCCTTGAGTAGGACTCGGCACACACCACTTTAATTTGGCACCAGCTGGAGGGCCGCACCGTCTGAAATATGCATGTTAGCAGCCAGATAATGGGGGCCCAAGCTCGTATAGCCCCCAGAAGATCTGCATGCGCCTTGAGTGATGACTGCGGCTTGAGAAAACTGGAGTAAGCCTACAGCGGGTGCATGCGTAGTCACCACACATGAGGATGCTGAACACAGCTGGAGCCTTGTTACAGGTTGTCAATCGCTCGTAACTGACAGCGTGCCTATAAATAGCGAGTGTGCACCGGGGGCTCACGCCCCCAGGGGCATTTCTGTGTCTTAAGAGAAAACCAGGATCAACAGCGCTGAGGATCAAATGTCGGCAAGTAGAGGCAACTTGCAATGGCGCCGATGAAAACAAAGTTGAGGCAAAAAGCCATAAGCTATGGAAGGAAAGCGCGTAGCCTCTGCTGGTGCGTTAAACCTGGACTTCGTTCTAAAGTTTGGCAGAGACACCAACATGGCAGCGCACATCGGGTGCTTCGTCGTCCTTGCCACTTGCAATTTCAATTCATCCACAAGTGGCCATCTCTCCATTCTCTGTGAGTTGAGCTTCTCATATCTACCAACTCAAACGACTTCACACGCTCAGTTGATGAGTTCAGTCCCGATCGATGCCCATGTTGGCCGGATGATCCGACCTCTTTCCACTGATGTTCCCAGTGGAGCAGTTTCACACAAGCATTAAGCCACTCACGTTGAGGGCAACTCACAAGTCAAGCCAGTGGCTTCTGATTTTCCTACTTTTGTGACCACTTTGCCCTGTATTCCGGCCTTATCCGGCGTCCGCGAGGTTGGATGTGGCATGGATCGGAGCCCGGCCGAAAGACGGTCCGGAGAAGTGAGCCGGAAGGCTGAAGCCGAATAGCCCGGAGCCGAGTCGCTCCATTATTTGAGAGGGTTCCGAGTCAATCTGCTCACAAGCTATAGATTTGTTGTATTTGGCATTCGGCTCTGAGTACGACCCTTTTGGCTTGGCTTCACTTGACTTGTGACAAGTGCTGCTCTTCTGCGAGGTGTCAGTGTCCGTATATGTAGCATCACGAATGCGATTTCCAGCCAAGCGATCGTATCCCATTGCGGAAGATTCCAAACCATATCAGACAGGACGATGCTCCGAGTGGGGACGGACGGCGTCGGCTCTTTAGTCAAACAAGACTCTTCGGCAGCGCCTGAGCCTGACTCTTATTAACTGTATCGCCAGCCTCAAACCAGGGCAGCGGCTTTGCAGTGCTCTCGGGAGAACCCGAAGGATGGGTCTTGTTTTTCTTTCTCCGCCGCGAGGGGCTAGTAATATCGTTGACCAACAGGCCACTTACTTTACCACGACGACGAGGGCGACAAGACGACAGGTAACGTTGGATGTGGAATTGGAAGTCCAACATTGAAATAGACCTTGCATTTCAACTTTAGCACAAGCGAGAGCGATATATACGAGGAACGTCTCGACCGCTTACCGACAATGCCGAACCAAGATCCGCACTCTTGGACCACGTGGAACCCCCCCCAAGGCTCTGTCGCGAACTTAGAAGGCCATTGTTTTGACCGTGCACCAACCTTGGAAACTATTTGGCCCACGCCGAAAAACAGCCATGTATGAGTTTCAAGTTTTTTCCACGTCGTTCTTTGGCCCCACCTTCGTCCTGGACGATATCTTCACCAGCGCGCTTTGATGATTTTGGCGAGATGACTTGTCGCCAGTTCGGGCTATTCCTCTCGCGGGGTCCACGTTCCATGACAAGGGTGCAACAAGTTGCTGTGGGAAACCCGGAGGAGAGTTTGGGCTGAATCGTGAGCCGTCCGCGCTCAGCAGCGTCAAAAATTCAAAAGAAGGTTGTGCCACTTGGCTTGCTACCACGGGAGGGTCCGTCATGTAAGCGCCTGGATGGGCAGACCGTAGGGCAGACCCCGGGGCCCTGGCCACCACGCGTTGTCGCCGACTCAGACGAATAAGGTCGTGCGCTGCCTGCAGAGATGAAGCGAGCACACTTGCACATCCTGAACGGGGCCCCCGGATGCTTGGTTGGCAACGGAAGGTGGCGGACGAAGCTGTGTATAACATGCTCCCTGCGCGCCTTCTTTACCCTTGGGTCTGGTGCGGGCCTTTTTTTTCTTGTCCTCCTCCCGTGAAGCTATGCTTCTCCGTTCGCCTTGGGGGCTACTAGCAAACTCCAAGATGTTTCTCATGAAGCCGCTAATATACGATCCAACGGCACCTCAACAAGTGGACAGAACGGGCGCGCCGTCTATCGCCTGGTCTGTACTGGCGAGCAATGGCATCTTCATCGCCCTCGTCTTCGTCTTCATCTCGCTGCGGATCTTCACCAAGCTCACCATCGCCAAGAAAGTCTATCTGGACGACTGTGAGTAGCAAGCAGCTTCTCCAATGTGGAGGTGTGTCCCCGGAAAACAGCATACTAACCTGCCGGCTGGTGAAGACCTCATGGCCGCCTCGGCGGTCTTCTTCCTCTGCCTTGCTTCCGTCAACCTCGCCGCCGTCCACAAAGGCTTCGGACGCCACATCGAGGACCTCTCAGGCGACACACGGCCCGAGCAAATCAAGACCCTCGAGCGTATCCTGCACTACAACTTCTCCAGCATGGTGTTGATCGACCTCTCCGTCTGCCTAGCCAAGCTCTCCATCGTGGCCACCCTCCTCCACGTCTTCGACTCCACAACCCTCACCCCCATGCGGTCGACGCTCATGTCGACGGCCCTCATCGTCCTGCTCTGCGCCGCCGCGCAGTTCTTCTTCCTCCTGATGCAGTGCTCCCCCGTTTGGCTCAGCTGGAAAGTCAGCTTGATCGGCAGCAAGGGAACGTGTTCGGATCTGGAGACCGCGGTGGTAGCCACAGGCGCCATCAACGCCGTCACGAGCGTCGTCATCACCTGCGCGCCCATCCCGACATTCATGCGGCTGCAGATGCCCCTGCGGCAGCGGCTATGTCTCAGTGCCCTGTTTCTCAGCGGGCTGATGTGAGTTGAGAAGACCCGATGGCACCGACCGGTTATTGACTGTCCGTCCACTTGAGCTAACAACCCCTGACCCACCCCAGCGCCTGCGCCTTCGGCATAGTCCGCGTCGCGTCCGCCAGCGGCCTCGGCGCCACGCACGTCGCCATCGACGCGGCGTACACGCCCGTCGCGTACTTCAACTGGTCCAACGCCGAGGCCGCGCTGTGCATCATCACCGGCTCGGTGCCCGGGCTGCGCCCGCTGCTCGCGACCATCGTGCCCGAGTTCTTCGAGCAGCACACCAGCATCATGGACGACTTCGTCGGCTCGGTCAAAGACACCGCCAAGCGCGTGGCATCCTCGCGGCCCGGGTCCACGCGGTCGCGGGCGGGCTCGAGCCTTGGCGCGCATCGGATGCATCACTCGGCGGGGAGCAGCACCAGCGTGCATTACGGCCCGTATGACGAGCTGGAGAGCCCGACGACGACGACTTCAATGTCGGAGAAGCAGAAGAAAAAGAGCTTTGTGACGCGGGTGCAGGAGACGAGGAGGGAGGTTGGGGCGCGGCTGCCGCTGATGGTGGCTGCGGCGTTGCGCACGGTGGCGACGTTCGCGATGGGCGCGGTGTGTACGTTGCAGACGCTGTTCCAGAAGCAGGAGGGCGAGGAAGGGCGGGGTCGGGCGAGGCTCAGTGTGATTGCTGAGCTGGACGAGGTGGCCAGTGGCAAGGGACAGGAAGACGACGACAACGGCAAGTTCAAGGTGATGGTCAAGCGGGTGGACCGGGCCGGGTCGGTGGCCGATGCCAAGTGGTGGTGGGACAGGTCCAAGGTGAAGAATATCTGGCGGCCGAAGAAGGAGGAGCCTGACGTCGGAATTGTGGATTCGTCTTCGGGGGTGATTACTGTCATGACGGAGGTTGAGCTCGCGAAACCGCAGCGAGTGGCTGTGCAGCAGAACAAGAGATATGCTGTATAAAGATTTCGGGCTCCGAACGGCGGACAGATCCGGCCGGAAGGGGGGGCGGGGGACTAGATACTATGATAACACGGGGACTACTCCCCGCCCGATTTCGTTTGTCCTCAAGTAATCATAATTCACTATTGTTGATATCAGTCCCCGTCTCCAAGTTTGTGAGATGCAAGAGCCTGGGGGGACAGGGTTGAAGTGCCAGTATAGATCTCTTCCACTCGCTGAGGCCGCCCTTCCTCGCTGTTGGTGTTCTGCACAAGGGAGACCTGTGGTCTCCCCACATACACGACACCTAGCAGAACTTCCGAGAGTATTTAATCTTGATGCGAAACACTAGAAAATGCTGTTAGGGCGTCATGCTGAACTCAGCAGGGGTTTTGATCTGCCCCTAGGCTTCGGAGTTGAGATCGAGGAGAGAAGGCCTTTTCTGGTTGCGACAAGATATCGTCATAATAATGGTCACAACCGATCTGAGGCAGAGCCACCCGATGTGGTAGCTTCTTCTGTGGCAGTGTGTGAGTGATCGCGGACCCTGTAAGCGCCGTGCAGGGCCCAACGACGACGACGTTGCCGCCATGCCTGAAGCAGCCCGATGTCATCTTGAAGTATCGGCAGCGGGTGAGTTGCTCCCTCAATAGGAATTGTGGGGATGTGAACCCTTTCCACTGACCTACAAAACTGACTTATCTCATCCCCCAGATAGATCTATGCGTTTATATCGAAGACGTCTCCCTGGTGGTTCAAAAATAACGCTCCTAATGATCCATCGTCAATCTGCAGTGACATCTTGCGAGACCCACAACGATGAGCCCCGGTTCCAAATCGGCATGTTCTCAGCTCAAAGCTCCGACGTATGGGGAAGGTCATCATTGCTCACCAATAGATAAACACCCTCAAATCTGGAGTACAGGGGTGGGTGCCATCATGATGCATGTAACAGTCGCTGCAGGGCATGTCCAGATGTCCTGAACTTTTCACTCCGGATTGACTGTGACGCATAGATAGATGGTTTGAAGAGGACGCACTGAGACAGGAGAAACTTCCTCAAAGTTCAAGCTGCTAGTTCATCGTTTCCTACAAGAACCTGTCACGACAGCAAAACCTGGTGCCGCAACTTTCACTGATATCAAAATGCAAGGACGCGTATCGATGTCGGGGATCGGGACTTGACTGCCATGTGGCGCAGCTGAGCTAGGCCGTAAAGAACTCGAGGCCCTGCCGTTCTCTACATTTCTTTACTTTTGTGTCAACTTATTATAGAAGGGAAGCACTTCCAACGCCGCAAGGTGGGCCCTATATTTACCAGTTGGTGCCCCGTTCCGCCCACCACGCTCGCGCCAAAACTTGGATCTTCTTCTGGCCATTTTTTTTTCTTCTCGAAAAGTTGCATCGACCAAAATTCCTCAAACCACAGACGCGCGTATGGCTTGATAGTCGGTCTGAATCTTGTGGAAAACATCGGTATCTCACCATAAGCCATCAACCCTTTAGCCATCGCCCATCCTTCCGCCCGACCTAGGACGTGCCTCCTGTCCGAAGCACGACTTCATTCTCAAAGTGCCCGAAGTTGGAGGTTATCAAATCTAACGCATTCTACTGCATATCCCATTTCTCTGAGAAAGGGTTGAGGCTGAAACTGGAACCACTGGAAAGTGCGGCGCCAGCAAGATGGACGGCGCGGTACAGTCCATATATCTCCGGGGCCTGCTTCACCCTGGCGGCGGCAGCAGCAGCAGTAGTGGCAGCGATGATTCCTCAAACTCGACATCCTCAAAGCATGTATGCGACCTTGCCAATCCGTTACTAGAAAGTGAGTTACAACATGGGGAGCTGTGCGAGAGAAAACGCACCCGGAAACCCGCCCTCAAGTCCTAGCTCTGTTGCTGTAAATTTGCTAAACACTGACAAACAACCCCCGTTTTCCTTTTCCAGCGCCGACCGACCCCATCGGAGGAGGCCACTTCACCTTCCACGACCTCGGCACCATCATCGCCGGCTGCGCCGCCGCAATCTCCATCCTCTCGATCCTGGTCCTCATGTTCCGGCACGCAACGCACCTCTCCAAGCCCGCCGAGCAGCTCAAGATCCTGCGCATCTGCCTGCTCATCCCCGTCAACGCCGCGGTCCAGCTCGTCGGCCAGGTCGTGCCCGCGGCGTACTTCTACATCATCCCCTGGGGCGACATGATGCAGTCCTTCGCGCTGGGCAACTTCTTCCTGCTGCTGCTCGAGTTCATCAGCCCGCACGCGAACCAGCGCGAGCTGTTCTTCAACGGCCTGCAGATCCCGAACCGGAAGGCCGGGCGCGCGCCCAAGGACGGGCTCAAGTGGTACCGCCGGCGGTGGATGATGGTGTTCCAGTTCCCGATTGTGCAGTTTGTGGTGGCGATCGCGACGGATGTGACGAACTCGCCGAATATCAACATCTACTGTGGGAATTCGAATAAGCCATCCTTCGCGCACTTATGGGTGGGTAGAATTCCCGAACTCCACTTAGCGGGCCTGGGGTTCAAAAGCCTAGATGTCGCTGACCTTTCGCCCGCCCGTCTTTAGCTGAATCTGTTCCACGTGCTATCGACCATCACAGCTGTTGTCTCATGCTTGAGGTTCTACAAAGTCCTCAAAGTCGAGCTAGCCGGCCGCAGACCGCTTTCCAAGCTATTCGCGTTCAAGCTACTCGTCGGACTCAACCTGCTAATGAACGTGAGTGGGCAGTAGACCCTGCCATCACAAAATCCCCAGGGGATCAGGTCATCATAATCAGACCTAGACACTAACACCAAATCCAGCTCATTTTCTGGATCCTCAACAGCATCGACAACTCCCCCCTCGACCCCACCGCCACCATGAGCGAAGCCGACGTCATCACCGGCATCCCCGCCATCGTCAACTGCTGCATCATGGTCCCCTTCTCCATCTTCTTCCACTACGCGTACAGCGTCGGGCCGTACATCATTAAGGACGACCACCACCACGGCTCGCGAAACCACGTGCACTACCACGGCGGACCGATGGGGATCAAGGCCTTCGCGGGCATGTTCGATCCGGGCGAGCTGCTGGGCGCCATCGCGTTCGTGTTTAAGATGGGCCGGCGGGAGACGCCCGGGAAGTCGGCGCAGTTGGTGTCTGATGGTTCGGGAAGGGGGTTTCATACCGTGACGAGTAACGAGAGTGAGGATACGCGGGGGCATGAGTATGAGTTGAGTCCAAGGGATCAGCGGAGACTGGGGGGCCGTGGTGGTAGCGCGCAGGCGGGGAGGTATTAGAGCAGGAGGGAAGGGGGGCGTAACCGCTTTCACAATGGGCGGTCTGAGAGTTTGAGAGACAGATGGTTTGAGGGTAGCGGAGCAGTTAGTTATTGTCTAAGTAAGTTAAAATGGTCTGGGATCGTCCCGGACGGTTCTAAACAGCAACATGTTACCACTGCCGCGCCCCCATTGCACCTTTCCTACAGGTGCAATTCCCCGGCCAAGGTGATCTTCCTTCCAGTGGAAATGCAGAGGAAGAGGCTTCGATGGTATGGTGGACTCGATGTACGGAGGACGCCGGTGGGAATTGTTCTAATCACCACGCAAGGGCGCGTTGCTGCGCCGTCGCAGCAGGGAGACAAGACTGTGGTACCGGATAGCCAGTGTGTCTGTGATCCAGAAGTCCAAAGTCTCGGTTCCGCTAATCATGGCAAATTTTGGGTCCAAGATAGCCTCCTGAAACTCTTTCTTCAGTCCGAGTTCCTATCGTTGATATTGTTAGCTAATCATATATTGTCGTGGGCTAGGCGAGTCCTGAAATGAACGCTCGTCGAGGTGTTCATGCACTTACCGTCATGAAATCTTCGTCAGTCAGGTCGCCTTGGTCTCTGTTCTCGAAGTGAACCTTGGCATGATCGAGGAAAGAGTAGGGCCATTGGGGCGGGTGTCGAGCAGGGCGGTCAGACCATCTTCGGTAAATGTCCTCGGCGGTAGGTCGGGTGAATCCCATGAATTCCAGAGCCGCGACGCTCTCCAGATCGGTCGGCAACTCGGCTGGGGCTGCTGTGGGTGGTCTCTTGGTGGAGGCGGGAGAGAAAGAAATGGACATGGACATCTTGAGGTGGTCGAGTAGGGCAGAGTTCTGGGAAGGGAGGATCTGGTATCCATGGGGGAATGCTGTGTTGGATTGTTCTCACCGCGTTGAGCGTGCTATGTTGAACACTATAAGCTACATGGAAGAGAGGGCCTGAAAGGCTGATTTGTCTTCTTGTTGTTAGTGTTAGGTAGAGGAAAGTTCCTGACGTTCCCTGACGGTCCCGGACCAGATGAAGTGTTCCCCCGCAGACCTCCTTCGTACCTACCCCACAAGACGTGAAATGTGCACGAGGCTGTTTATCAAGACTGATACTCCAGTTTGAGTCACCGGCCTGGGGGTGTTATACCATAAAGCATTAAGTGTCGGTTAGCTTCACAGCTAAAATTGTCACACCCGGCATTTCTGTTGTCCCACCCGGCTGCACCATTTCACCCACCCGGTACTGTAGGAGGGAGGGTATTGAATGATCCCCAGCAAAGATTAATTGTTGTTGTTTGGTAGGAAAACAACTGTCAAAACAAAGCCCCTCCGAACCGTTATTTGTACCCTCCTGGGTGAACCCGTTGCCCCTTCCCACAGTACCCCAATGTTGGTGGGCCACCCGCTTGAATAAAATTAAAGCCCTGGCCCTAACCCTAACCCTCATATCATTGCCTCTATCCCCCCTGAATTTCCAAGTTATCAATTCTATTTTTCATCTACTATTTATTATTTTAACACTTTTCTATATTCATCCTGTTGTCGGTAGGTTATATTACGTGAATGATACCAGTAACATATACGTCAGGATTGGGTCGATTCTATTGTTATTGAGAGAGTGTGGCAGCCGTAAGGGCTGCCGTCAACTAAGTCTAAGTGCGGCCCCGAAGGGCGCCAGTCCCGATTGGGACCAGCATCGGCGTTGCAGCTAATTACAGGGCTAGTGCATTCGCTGGGCCTAATGCTACCTAGATTGCCCGATTAGGCAAAGTTGACTAAGAAGGTGTGAATCTCTGTAAGCCCGGCTAGGTTTATATTACAGTTCCTACACCTATATTATTATAGTATATTTTATTCGATATAATTTATATAGAAGTAATAGGTAAAAACGTAGCTAAATATATATAAATAATATAAAATTAATATATGCTAATTTATTTTGCTCGCTAAAAAAACAAATAATAATAAATTATATATATTTATTAATTATATATTAATAGCATTTTTATTTAAAATCGCTATATACAAATAAAACCTTTTAATAATCTAATATATTATAATCTAATACTTTAAATAACGTATTAATATTAGTAAATATAAATAATTATTTTTGATTTTATATTAATTAATACTAATTTATTTCTTAATTTCTTTTCGCTAAAATTATTTCGATAAATTATATATAAGCTCCATTGAATTTATTTCTTTATAATATCTATAATCTTTATAAATAAAACTTTTTAAATTTATTCAATAGCTATTTTAAATTCAAAGAATGATTCGTTAATATCAATAAATTTAATTAATGCTATATTGTGAAAAAAAAAATTCTAATATTTATTGGATTATTATTTTCAACAATTTATTAGATTTCGTCTATTTTCGGATTTTCGTATAATTTTCGGAAAATTATTATAATTATAATCAAGCATTTATCGTTAATAATGCTAAATTTAACTAAATATTTATATGAAGATAAAAATTTTATACAAAAAATATAAAGAAATATAGAAAGCTATAAACGATGTATAACTATCTTAATAATAATATTAAGATAATAGTTAATATCAAAGTGAACGATTATTTTATTAGATTTTAGAGTGAAGGATATTATAGATAATATGATTAAAGCATATATTAATATTTATAGTAAAGTTGCTATATTTTAACATCCGCTGCACAAGCTGATGGACACCGGATATTCTTCTACAAGGAGCACAACAAAAACACCGGCTACATGTCTAACTTCCATCATCGACCCTTCACCGCCCCCGACCCAGCCCCATAAGTGTCACAACTGCCCGCGGGCACCAATCCACAGCACTAAAGCATCGAGGTCCAAAACTCTGAACAATAATTCATGTACTATAATGCACTCTTCTTCGACGACAAAGACACCGCCTGGATGATCCTCAAAAGCAGCTCTCCCACGGCATGCAAGGTCCTCGGCCGATCCGCAGCGGAGCTCGACCATGGGAAGTGGATGCGGGATGATAACTGGGTCATCTTAGAAGATTATGCGGGAGGTGTTATGGTGGACGATCGGGAGTGGACAGCTGCGCGATGCGCTTCTACACGGACCCGACAGGGGAAGGGCATTATGGTGGTGGGGAAGAGGTTGAGGGCTTTAGTAGGCGATTTGGAAGTTTGAGACGCAGGATGACCAGGTGATACGAGTTGCGAAGAGAAGAGGAGATCGATCACGATGGAACAATACCCTGGGTATCAGATCAATCACCAATTCGCCGCCCATGACGGCCTGTGACAACATGCTGGTGACACAGCATGCATCTGCGGGCAAACTTAGATGCAATTTACATACCTAAGAAGCTGATTCAGTAATTCTCGAAGAATTCAAATGGCATTGCGCACATCTTTTCAGCCCATCTACACTCAAACCCAAATGCCTTAGACACTTTCATGGTGCTTCGTCTCGCTCTTCGTCTCATTCAACATCCCAGCACCGTCTTTAGCACTAGAGCTACTTGAAGCCGGAATGTCCACCGCGGTACCGGCTTCCCTCCTGATCCGTGCCATCTCGGCCGCCGGCGGTGGCGTCCACTGGGCGGACTTGCGGGGGTTGACGTGTTCTAGGTACATAGTGTCGATCTCCTCGAGTGTCCTGTAGGTCAATGGTTAGCTTGTGTGAACACCCTTGATACACAGTGACAATTAGTTAGTGAGAACTCACCTCCCCTGACCCTCGATAACGAAGAAATACACCAAGACACCCCCGATCAAGTTACACGCTGCAAACACGTAGCCAAACGCAAAGTCGATATCTGCCGTGATGAAAGTGGTGAAGAACGCAAGCAAGAAATTCCACGTCCAGTTGCTAGCAGTAGCAAGCGCCATGCCCTTCGCGCGGTACTTGGACGGGTAGATCTCGGCGATGAGCGTCCACACCATCGGGCCCCAGGTCGTGGCGTAGCCCAGAATGAACAGCGCGGCCATGACGATGAGGGCGATGCCAGCTTCGGGGGTGTTCGTCGGCGTCTCGACGTCGAGGGCGAAGTGGCCGACGGACGCGAAGATGAAGAAGCACACGCTCATCCAGATGCTGCCGGCGACGAGCGAGGGCCGCCGGCCGTAGTGCTCGACGAGGTAGAGGCCGATGAAGGTTACGCCGAAATTGATGCCGTTAAGGATGAGTTGCGTGACGAAGGAGCTGATTTGCACGGAGTTGAAGATGGTCTACATTCAACAAGGTCAGTAGCTGCTTACACGCAAATGGAATTCTCCCCTTGGGCTTGAAGTAGAAAACTCACAGTGCCGTAGTAGAAGAAGTAGTTGGCGCCCGTCAGCTGCTGGAACATCTGCAGCCCCACACCTAGCAAGATCCGGTATGTCATCCGCGGCGCCTTGAACATATCAACGGCCTCCCGGATCGGACCCACATGTGCCAGCAACTGCTCCTCGCGGAACTTGCTCTCCAGCTCCTCCATCTGCGTATAAATAGAAATATGGTTCTCCGGCGCGCCATACACCCGCATCAGCGTGAGCTTGGCGTCCTCCGCATGGCCCTTCCGATACACATACCGCGGCGTCTCGGGGAAGAACCAGATGCCCAGCCCGAGCACCAGCGTCCACACCCAGCCGACGGCGATGACAATCCGCCACGAGGCCGAGCTGTCGCGCTGGTGCGTGTACGTGCCGTAGTTGAAGCACGCCGCCAGGAAGATGCCCAGCGTGATGAACAGCTGGTACGTGCAGACCAGCGCGCCGCGGATCCACGGCGGCGCCGTCTCGGACTGGAACATGGGCACGAGCAGCGACAGCGCGCCGACGCCGAGCCCCGCGACGAAGCGGCCGACGGCGAACTGCTGCCACGAGGCCGAGGCGGCGACCTGGACGACGAAGCCGGCCGCGACGACGAGGCACCACAGCGAGATGGACGGCCGGCGGCCGAAGCGGTCGGCGAGGGGCGCGGCGGCGAGGGCGCCGGCGAGCGTGCCGATCGAGAGGAGCCCGACGATGAGACCCGAGCGCACGTTGGAGAAGGCGTAGGTCGTGTTGTCGGGCTGCAGCTCGCCGAAGCGGTGGAGGAAGTCGGGCATTTCTTGGAAGCCGGAGATTTGGCCGGTGTCGTATCTAGAGGGGGAGGGGGAGCGGGGGTTAGTAGACTCACTTCATGACAAGAGTTCGGAGAGGACCTACCCAAAAATGAAACCTCCCATCGAGACGAGCGCGCCCATGAAGAGGGTCCGCCCTGTTATCCTCTTGATGGGCGAGTAGTCGAGATGGGCGAGTTCCTTGCGAGCATCGGTGCTCGCGTCATGGTTGGGATTCGCATAGTCGAAGTTGATTTTGCCGTTGATGTTCAACATCTTGAAGCCAAATTAAAGGGGATCCGGATCACTGTGGTGAGTGAGGGCGGTGGGTTCGGAGGACGGAGTATCGAGTGTGGTTGACCAACAAGGCACAAGGGAGCAGTTCTAATGCAATATATATAAAGCGTAAATCGCTTATCGCTGAACTGATGCAGCAATGTAGGCCTCGCTTCCTCCACAATTATGGACTCGTCTCTCCACGGGGTAATGCACGGGGAAGTATGGAGAAGAGTGGATACACACTCCACGATATATCGACATCAATGATCATCAGGCTGGCTGAGGGAAATCCGGATCAACGGCCCCCCAGCGACGCGGTCACAGATGACATCAACCTTCGCCAGTCGTGCCGAAGAGGCGCCGCCCACAGACAACCTCGAGGGCTCCCATGTCAGGAGGTGCACATGATGATGGGCACACCACATTGACATGACAAGTTGCAGGCGCCCTGTCGGCGGCCTTTGTTGGTCGAGTTCATCTTTAGCGGGCGGCATTGATTTTAGTGCGGCTCTTCCCCTGCACAAGCATTTTGGCAGATCATGGTCCCGGGTTCATGGGGAAAGAAGCGGCGTTTTCTCGCAGCTTGTCGACGTCATCTCACAACTTTTTTCTTCATTCTGCGTGTGCACCTCAACGTCATTTCCCAAAAGCACCCCAGTCCTTTGTCCATCCACTCAGATCGCTACCCCGGTTACCCCGGACTTTCGGCCCCGGAACGATAGAAACTGCGTGCGGGTTTGCTCTGTGCTGTCACGGTGCTGCAGCACAAATTCGGCCCGTTTGTGACTTTGGTCTTCATGCGGCTTGAAGTAATGACCTTGCGTGCCAGCGTTCAACCTGACAGATCTTCGCGCCGCGAGATGATGGCCGAGATGGTCATCCTTACTGAAGCCGGGCCGTTGCTTTAGATGCTCAAGTATCCAGACGTCTGCGCCAGATCGCGGACTGATGAATCTTCATCCGGCACGAGGAAGAAGGTACGTATCTCGCGCACAGGTCTTGCTGATGCGCACACTCGAAGTTAGCTGCTGTCTTTATGCAAGGCATTGCAGTCCCAGCGATTCATAAGCTTGCAGCATGCATGACGATGAGAAGAGAGACCGAGATGCTCATCGTCACAGTAATTATAGTTGGCTGCTTTCCTGGGGTAGTGTCAGCCCTACATCAATCTACTGCATCGACTTCTTCACTATCAATTCTAAGGACCACACAACGCTAATAAAGTCCGCTTTTTGGGCCCAGCGTACAATGTCAGATCTTGCATGTGGAAACCGCAAACATGCTAATGTTCCCTGGTGATGCTAGCTAAAAGCTCTTATTCCTGCCTGGTGCTGTGGCTCGGTCGATCCGAGCTGTGTCTCCTGCCTCCTTAATAAGGCTTCAGCCGGTCCGACCATCCCCTCTCCTGCCATATGTGTATATCAACGACAACGGAACTTGACTTCTGAGTAGACTCGGCTTTTCGCAAGTAGAAGTCGACTAGCAAGGGTTGACGACTTGCCGTGAAAGTCGTCTTTGCTTCTCAAGATCCTTCATAATGGCCGGGTAAATCTCTCATCCCTGCTCGAGAAGGATCTAGTGTGCTGACTACCTAAGTGCAGTACTTACGGCCACACCTTTGAACCTGGCGCAGAGTGAAGAAAGTGAAGTGGGCGAAAGGAGTGAATATGTGAAGGGAGACCGCAGGAGCTGCAGCAGTGCTGCCATTGTATATAAAATCCACGAGAATGTAAACCAACAACAATCTTACCGCTTCCGCCACTCTCATCGCCAAAGTCGAGAAACAAACGACCATCAAGCCACAACCTCTCTACTCAAGTCCTCTACCCGCTAAGATGCTCTTCATCAACACCCTTCTCATGGCCACTCTGGCCGCCATCGTCTCGGCCGCCCCGGACAAGCTCAACCACCACAACGCCCACGGTATCCAAGTCCCCTCTCTCGACGTACCCGCCTGCCCAGCTGTCGGCACCGTCTCGTACACCAACACCGTGCCCTCAACCGACAACTCGACCTTCCCGAAGACTGAGGTCGCCCTCTGCTACGATGACTCTTCCATTCACATCACCTTCACAGCCCTGCAGGAGGAGAGCTTCTACTGTAAGCCCACCCCGCATTTTTGTGTAACATAGATAGCCCGGATATCAAGGTACTAATGAGGCATTCATGATGCAGACAACGCTAGCATTCCTAACAACGGTAATATCTATGACTACGAGGTGATGGAGGCCTTCATCGTGAGTGCCTCAGTTTGGAAATTCCCCCACTCCGAGTCTCCCTTGCATCAGACTGCAGCTGCTGTTTGCTGTCAGCAGCCACAAGCACCCAAATCTGTCGTAGTCTCCTAGGCGTGCCAAACAAGGGACTTTGAATGGGTGTGCCATTACATACATGGAGCCACCACGCACTAAAAGCTGACACCCACCTCCCGCTCCCCACCAGTACCTCGGCACCGCCGACCCGCAGACCTACCTCGAGTTCGAAGTCGCCCCCAACAACGCCACCTTCTCCGCCTTCATCTACAACCCCTCCAAGGTCCGCGCCGCCGGCGCCGCCTTCGACCGCTTTTACATCACCGACCTCGCCGCCGACAACCTGACCGCCACCACGCAGCTCGACCCGCCCAACCAGCGGTGGGTCTCGCAGGTGCAGATCCCGCTGGGGCTGTTCAACGTGGATGGGGAGGCGGCAGGGTGCTCCCCCGCGAGGGGCTCGCAGTGGCGCATGAACTTCTTCCGCACGGTCACGTCGGCGGAGACGTTCCCCGTGCAGGAGTATGGCGCGTGGAGTGCGCCGAATGAGACGAATTTTCATATGACGCCTTTCTTTGGTCGTGTTGCTTTTGTTTGAGGGGTTGAGTGGGGGGTGTGAGCGCTATTCTGGGGAGAGGGGGGGGAGGGCGGAGTGAGGTCGTGCGGCGGATGAGATCTCACGGTTGCAGATGCAGCTGGTGATCAAGTTGATTGCGAGGAGATAGAATAGAAGCTCGGCCAATTTATGGAATCAGTATGGACAAACCGGTATGGTGTATCAAATACTACTTTGCCTATGGAAGCACAATCCAAGTATGACATGTTTTGTGCGTCGTCGCCATTCTCCTATTATCCCAGGAAAAGCTGACCAACCCGGCCAGAATGTCATTTCATTTGGTAGTCTTTTCAATGATAATAGACCCGGCATGTTACTGACTATGCATTTGCTTTCGCAGATTGTCACAAAGCTGGGGAGCTGAGGTATGCCCGACTGGTCATCTGTTGTCGCACGAAGAGGGAAGAAGGAGTATGTAATGTACCTGGGTACTAATGAAGAGTGAACTGACCAAGCTAGGCTATAGACGTACATTAGCAGAGTGGAAGCTTCCGAGATTGCATATGCACACTTTATACGGAGAACCGACTCACACATAAACGTGCAATCCCGATTTTCCACTGTTTACATAGCCTGAGTGCATATAGTGCTTGCCACTATAGCTCCCTGAAGCTTCAGAGTATGCTTTCGTCACGAAATTTAAGCTTTAGAAGAGAAATGTACTGAGGCATAGGGCAAGGGCGCTGGAGAGCATAAAGTTCACTGATTGCGGGAGCACTGTCCTTGGCCAAACTTTATCACCACTGCATGTTCAGTTGTGAATCGGTTCTCCGTACTTACTTAGTAGGTAGTGTGACAGAGCGAGGTGAGTAAGCATGCACCTGCAGGTGTTTGGGGATTAGAATAGGTCCGTGAGGGGATATTCGAATGCACAGTTTTGCCCCCTTTTGCATTCTTCCATCTAATTAAATGCTGCTTCTCTAGATGTTCATTCTGTCACGGCAGCAAAACAGTGCACACCCACCCATATCAACCGCCTCGCTACAGAATCCTCCGCCGGATCACAACTCTCACCTCTCGATCCGGCTGCACCGCCCCCGTCCCAGGCAGCATACCGGGAATCTCCCACGTCTTGCCATCCCCGCCCGCCGGACTCATCTCCCAAAGACTCACAACCGCCGCCCCGAGCCCCAGGATCTCCTTCTCCGCAAACGTCCGCCCCTTGCACATCCCGGGGCCGAGCCCCCACGGCCGCAGCGGCCCGTACCGCGCCGCGCGGGCCCCCGTCGCCGGGTCCGTCTCGATGAAGCGGTCGGGCCGGAACGTCTGCGGGTCGGCGAACACGGCCGGATCCTTGTTGATGAGCGACCACGCCGTCGAGACCCACGAGCCCTTCTTCGCCTCGTGCGTGCGCGCGCCGTCGGCGATGGTGAGGGGCTTCTTGACGAGGCGGATCGAGGTCGGCGAGTTGGCCATGCGGAAGGTCTCGTACATGGTCGACTTGAGCAGCGGGCACTTGTGCGACAGCGCGCGGAGGTCGAGGTTGTTGATCTTGGCCTGGCCCGACTCGATCGAGATGGGAACATGCGGCGCGATCTCCTTCCTCAGCTCGTCGACTAGGCCTGGCGTCGCGTAGCTAAAGAGGAGGAACCAGAAGACAAGAGGCTGCGTGTTCCCGTTCTGGCCCCAAAAGATGCCCATGTCGAGCTGGCCCTGGTGCTCGTACGACAGTCCGCACCGCGTGTACCCCTCGCTCCGGCTCAGCGCCACCACGGACACATCCGACATGTCGGCGCCAAAGTCGACGGGCTCGCCCTTGCGGTGCTGGTCCACGCGCTTGTACAGCCCCGCCAGCGCAGTATGCAGCCGCCGGCGCGCAGCCAGGCCCTCTCTGATCGGCTTGAGCGGCAGCCAGGTGGGCAGGCCGATCATGAGCAGAGGAAACAGGTCGTTGTCGAACTTCCACAGGTCCGCGAGCAGCGTGGGGTTGCGGTCCAGGAAGTCCTGGCCGTACATCTGCGGAATCGAAATGCACGCGCCAAAGTCGCGCGTCAGCGCGAGCAGCTCCACCTCCACCGCATCCGGCGCCACCAGACGCCGCCCCGCATTGCGCTCCCAGTACGCGCGGGCGGCGTCGTCGTTGTCGTCCCTCCCAAAGGAAACAAAGGCGTGCGCGCGGTCCGGGATGCGCGCGCGCTCGATGGCGGCGGTGGTGTTGGCGTCGTTGACGAAGGCGCGCTCGACGGTGGCGTTGAAGCCCGCGGTGACGTCCTCGAGCACGCGGCGCAGGCGCGCGGAGCGGTCGCAGCCGAAGACGCGCCAGCTGATGGCCCAGTCGCGCGCCAGGCCGTCGAGGGCGCCGTGGCCGTTGGCGGCCATGAAGCGGTCGACGTTGGGCAGCTTGTGCAGGACCTGGTGCGTGGCGGTCAGGCCGAAGAGCGCGCCGCCGCCTGGGCGGAGGGCGTTGTAGAGGGAGAGGAGGGGCCCGCCGGACTGGATGGCGTAGCTGACGGCGCCGATCTCGAGGGGCACCCACGCTGGGAGGTCGGCGTCGCCTTCGCTTCGGGGCGGGTGGGCGAGGTACACGGCGGTTAGCGCGAGGACGGCGATGAGGACGAGGGCTTGCGGGGTGAGAGTGGCGGAGAGGATGGCTTGCGCCTGCTGGGCTAGCTCGGACACTGCCATGATGTGAGCGGTGCAACTTGCAAGACGGGGAAGACGGGAAGCCACGGTTGACGCGGACGAAAAGCTGTTACCTTCCCTTATATATTCTGCCGCCGGCGGCTCGTCGCAAATGAGGCACAGCACGGAAATGACATCGGGAGCAGGGTGCTTGGACTATCTCGGTTATCTGGCAATTGCTCATCTCCGATCGCCGGGGTCATCGACAGCTGGGGGCTGAATTCGCGAGATAGACTACAGACCTTAAAACTTGTCGTGCACCATTCCCTGTCCACGGATTACCTACAAGACTTTGCCAACGTGGAATCCAATAAAACAAGTCGTTGTTGTCCTTGATAGTGCCTAGGCGCAGATTGCTTACATTTTACACGATAGGAATGTGAGAAATGGTGCTTGCTGCCCAGGTGTGTCTCAGTAAGGATGGGAGCTGAAGTCATTCAGGGGGCGGTGCAGTTAATGATAGATGCACAGGCACGACCAGCTTAAATACACAGGCCCACTAAGCAGGCTGGTTGCTACTCACGCTCCTCCTTGCTAGGAATATAATGGTCGCAAGCATTGAAAGCGCGGGGAGAAAACGGAATTCAAGCGAATTTACCACTATAAATATCTTCTTTTCTCCATTCGCATTCCTTCGCAAGAGGACAGTTTCGACATTGGGCCGCTCGTGAAGAAGCTGGGGAGTCCGACGACACCTGTCCGCCAACGCACAAGGCCATTCTAAGCTAATTACCCAATGTGACATGGCATCTGCATATGAACTAGATTTCAGATTTGTGAACACGCACGAAACAAAATCCAACAGATTCTTGTTATACTCATCACGGCAACCTCTACATCACTTCGCAACATGGTCACAATGGCGACATGGTCGCCGGGACGGCAGACTTGAAGGCAACAATACGGGAGGGGATATGTGTGCACGCGATAACTTCGAAGCTATGCAGAGAAAGACAACGGAGTGAACTTTCATTAACATTTACAGTCGTATCTGATGTCCCATGATAGTTCCCACCAGTGCTTCCAGACAGCCAATACCTAGGTAAACGCAGGTGCTATAAGTACAAGAAGTACATCCAGATGTCACCGAGGACAAAATCCACATGTCAGCCGCTGTCCCCTACGAACGCCCCAACTACCATGCTTAGTCAAACACCCTTTCTAGATCGTTGTCTAACTCACTAAAGTTGAGCCTCCCGCCGAAACAGGAGCTAACCCAGCGCTCGCGCGGCGCCGAAAAAGAAAATCACCCACTAGCTTCTATAGCGTCCAGCCCAGGCGCTGACCAACAGTGACAAGCAACAATACCATGGACCACGGACCATGGTCCATCCAACTTCCTCCACTAACGCGCAGCTGGCCGCGGCGCATCAAGCGGCCCAGCAGTAGCGACCGGCGGAACGCCAGTGAGATCGTCGGCGCCGCTGTCACTGCCGGGAGGCGTGTACACCGCCGGGCTGCCGCCCCCCTGGTGCCCGCCGAGGCTGAGGTCCGCGAGCTCGATGTCGGTGCTGGTGGTGGCGCGCGGCGTCTGACGCCGCTTCTTGTTCTTGTGCTGTTCGAATCGCTGGCGTGCGTGGCGGACTTTCCGGATGCAGCACCTGACGGCGAGGAGGGCGAGGGCGAAGACGATGAGGGCGGCGACGAAGAGGGTGAGGGCGAAGACGGCTTGCTTGTGGGTGGGGATGAAGTCGTGGCTGAAGGTGGAGGGGGTGCTGGTGGGGTGGAGGGTGGTTTGGTCGACGGTGTAATCGGGTCCGTCGGGGTAGGATGGGCGAGGGCCGCCGTGGAGGTGCTGGTCGCCGGCGGTAACGGCTGGCATGATGTTCTCAGGTGAGGAGTCGTGTGGTGGTTGGGGGGCTATGATGAATGGGGCCATTGTGATGGTGATGGGAAAGATGATGGTTTGGTGGGTTTGATGGAAGTGGTGAAGTGCGCATGAAATATGTGGGTTTGGACGAAGCTTGGTGGTTTGTGAATGAAGAAGACCAGGAGGGATAAAATTGAGACGGGGACTTCACGCCAAAGAAGGTCGAACGCAAGATAACAGCTGTTACTTATAATGGACTTGGACTTGTTCAGCTAGATCACCTGAAAACTTTCTCTCCAGCTAAAGCTAAGTAGCTCGCGGATCGTCAGGTTTTGGTCATGGCGTGTCATAGTTGGCATGGTGGCTGCAAGGTCGTTAACTGCCGTCGAACATGCAAAGCGGGAAACTGCCATTGTTTTTGGTGCGTCGAGAGAATGGATAGCGGCGTTGAGGGCATGGGCCAAATTATATCCACAGAGGCAGGACATCTACTGTCTGGAGCTGAGTTTCCACTGCGTACGTGCTTTGCTTTCCATGCTCGTCGAGACGAGGTCTCTGAAACGAGCCGGAATCGCCGAAGAATGACTTCAGGATTACGTAGCGAGCTATGGCTACCTGGTCCCACAATCGACCAGACCGCACTCAAACTACCGTCGAGAAGAACTTGATGCCCCTGCCGGTCCTACGAGCCACCGGGGAGGTCTGTCCATCCAGGCCACGCGGAGACGTCTGCCCAGCCCCCTGCTCAAACAGCACCTTGTCTTCATCATTATCACCGGTCGGATACTCCAGGTGACAGTACGGCGTGGGGTCGCCGCCGAGAGCGATGAAGCCGCGAGGGTAGTAGCCCCCATACGAAATGCCCAGCTTGTCCCCCGCCTGGACCGAGATGGTCGAGTTGAACTGGATGCTGATGACATCTAGGGTGGGCGCGATCTCGTTGCTGTTGAACACGCGCTCGCCGAGGAGGGTCCATTTGTATCTGGTGAGACGTTGTGGTCAGCTAGGGCAGATAGGTTTCGAGGACTCAGGAGATAGAGGGGGCGCACCTTGGGGTGATGAACTCGTCCAGGTTGCTAAACTTGAAGACCTTGAGGTCGACTTGCCCTGTCTGGTTCGCTGCGGCAACGTTGAGGCCCACTTCCTTTAGCGTCCCTGTCTTGGTGTTCGTCCAAGTCTGGTACAGGTTGAACGAGTCCGAGTCGCAGACTGGGAAGTACTGGGCGTGTGTCAGACATAGGTTAGTTACCACAAGCATGTCATGACAGGCTCAGGCAGGAGGAGGTGGAAACACTCACATCTGCGAGGAGAGGCGATCCATCCGTTGCATTCGTCGCCTTTCCGGTCGCCACCGGCCCTTCTCCCAGCGTAAACTTGACATCGAACTCAGCGTCGTTTAAGCAGTCCAGGTCTTGGGCGCTGCCGTCCTCGTTGAACCGCAGCGGCTGGAACAGGTGGCTGTTGATGACGGTGCGCGAGCTACCCGCTAGATTTTCACGGACGTTAGATTGTCGCCTCGGGAATCCACTTCACGGGGATGAAGAGGGACGACTTACGGACTGAGTTTCCTTGCCACACAAAGGTGGTCTCGTTGGTGACGGGGTCGGTCAGGGGCAAGACGCCCTCGTGCTGCGTGTTGCAGCCATAGCCGGCGAGGATCTGTCTCGTCCACGGTCCTTGGATGGAGGTTGACCGGAAGAGGACGGCAAGAGTCCCGCTGCATAGGCCGCATGAGTTGCTGGCACTGATGTCTGCACAAGATTAGAAGAACAGCCTGCATCTCAAGAGGGTGGTGACAGCATACAGAAGTACCCGTTGCGGTAGAATATGTCCGGAGACTCAAGCTGGTTGTCGACGAGGTCGGGCTCGGCGGATGTTACATGGTAACTGACGGTCGAGGTGTTGAGCTGCAGGTGTCAGTCAGATAGACGTGGGTAGGACTCGCGCGGGCTGATTCCACTTACCATATCTTCCGTCAACTCAGCTACATACATGTCCTGGAAGATGGCCGGCCACATACTCCCCGCTCTGCTGTCCGTGAAGGAGGGGAACGCCGAGTGCACGATGTATCCCTTGCCATCTAAGTACGAAGAGCGGAAGTTAGCCTCGTTTCCAAGCACATGAGAGACAGAAAGGCTATGGAGAAATGCCGTGCATGTACGTACTTATCACCTCAACGCCAACATCGGCCTTGTTGTAGGTGGCGTAAGAAGGATCCGTAGACGCGATCGAGGTGTTGCTGTACCCGCCGACAGCTGTGGACGAGGAGGCTACAAGATATCCTGCCATGCCAGCTCCATCCGACCAGATGATGTACTTCTGCGTGTTCGGGTTGTAGATGATATGAGGACGGCTTCGGCCTTGCGGGATAGACCCTTCATGAGCCCTGGCTTGTCATCAGCGAGGATCTGGTCGGCTGGTCAAGGGTAAGTAGTAAGTAAGCTCACCAGTTGACCAGGTCTACGGACGAGTAGACATTCGTGCCACCTGGACCGGATCCATAGATGTAATACTTGCCATCTGTCCCGGAATGTGAGTTTCTGGATCCCGATCTACGTCAAACCGTTCTGCCACCTTGGCCAAGTGTCCCTGGTAGAACTCACTGAGGTCTGCGAAGTTTCGGTCAGTATGTGCGCCCTGTACCCAAAAAGGAAGATGACACTTACAGCTACTGTGCCCAGCCGTGGCAGCGATCTGATTGCCATCCACGTCAAAGAGAAACCTTCGCGCATTTCGGAAGTTGACGGTGCCTTGACCAGCCGCCGAGGCCAAGATCAGGTTTGTGGCGAACGCCACCAAGCTTGTGAGCAGCATGGTGCTGTGTTTGGTACAGTTAATGCACGATGGAGATCAAAGAGTCGGCGTCTCGGACAAGGCAAGGGCATCAACAGCTGTTGATAAATCAGGGCGCCCTTTTTTTTTTTCTTTTTTTCTTTTTTGGTTTATGCACCTGCAGGCACGATAGATAATTACTGCAGTGCTGGAATGTAGCGTCGACTACTCCTTCTTCCCCGCCAAGATAGTAGCGAGCACAAACAACTTGAACGATAGCGGTGTAGCGCGCCTCAAGTAGAGGCTTGAACCACCACTCTCGTGGCTCGATGACATCGCCATTTGAGATGCATAATAATGAACGGGATGAGGGCGGATACCGTGCGTCCGCCTTTGATTATGAGGAAGGTTTCTGTCAAGGTTCACTAGACCAACAAGAGGGACGGTACCGTGCGGAATATAACCGGAATTTGCATATGATCACCGCAGATCTTACGGGGAACCAGCAGGGACGTGAACCTTGTATTTACCGTCGTCGTCTGCCGGAAAACGCGCTTAAAGCGACAGCCGCGCTCCTTGACTGCTTGACGCGCCCGGGAAATCCGAATATGACAACCTCTCTTGGACAAATTCGGGTTGAGTCGCGAGTGCAACACATGGTCCCCTTCCTCCTTCCTAATCTTTGCAAACGATGTACCACAGATGTCAATAGTAGACAGTTTCGCTGTCTGCCTCCGTCATGCCATGTGTCCATTAGTCCGTCAACACTCTGCATAGCATTCTGTCTAGACTCGACGTAAAGGACCTGGATTTTCCGGTGACCCCATGGAATGCTACTGTGTGGCCGCAAAAGTCTGATTTGCGACCCCATAGTACCTCTGCACTTGCGCCCCGAGAGTGGAGACTTCAGAGCCTGCCCCTCCGCATGTTAGTAGCCTTTCGTGCACGACCGCTGGCACATCACGCAAGAGTGCCTGTCGAGCATCCAAGTGATACCGTCCAATTGCCCTCTCGTGGCACCAGGGTACGAAGCGATTCTCACAGTTCTGGCTTCGTGGATTGCCGCTGCTTCTACCAGCTTGCCCAATGCTCCACTTATTTCCCACTGGCTTCCTTTAGATCCTATTCTTGCATCAGCCTAGCGATCCCGATACCAAATGCGATCGAATACCATAGGCCGTGGCTGGGCATATCGTCACTTCACCGCTCGTCTCCAGAGCTCTCACTGCTGGCCCCAGACCCGTCCTCGCCATCGTCGCCGCCAGCTCTCGGCCTGTTCCGAAGTGAAGAAGGTCTTCTCGTGTGACCGCCTTTGGGGATTTCGGTAGACTCTGTAGAGTAATTCCAGACATCTTTCGCGCGAACACTACCGTACAGCAGGTATGTCCCCCGCGCAAGATCGGACCCACGCGCTTTATCGATGTCGACCTCTTCACGCCACCGGACAGAGGACTTATAATATGAAGAGCCAGGATTACGTACGCAGTCGTCGACATCGTTGTCCCTCTCGTGTCCCGGCTTGCTGTGGCCCTCTCCGCTGAGGCCTGGGCGTAATAGCCGTGGTCATCCTGGTTGCTGCCCTGAACCTGACCATCGTTCAAGCTTTCTTCGTGATCCATGGAGCTCTGCAAAAGCTCAGATATCTCGAGTATATAGACTTGCTTGGCATGATCGCTGGTACGAATTCCGAACTCGTCTCGCTCCCCGCGTTGGTAAGTCACATCTGGGGCCCCAAGCGCGTTCTGCCTGTCCGTTCCATAAGTCTGATTGGCGTTCTCGTGGGCCCCGGTGTTCCCCATCTTATCAGACAGCTTCTTGTGCATCTTGGATTCGAAGAGGTCAACCACAGCGTGCAAGACGCTGTTGACAATGAGTGACGTCTCTCCCGGAAGAATGTGGATACAGGTCTGTATGTCTCGAACAGCCTCCCGCAAGATTCCGCTTGCGCTGGTTTCCGTTATCGCTCCCCCGAAGGGCGTGGCGGAGACGTTTGCGTGAGACTGGTGGTTGAAACCAGCATTTTCAGTAGAGATCTCGGCGGGATCGTGCTGGGTGACCATAGGCGGGGCCAAGGAGTTCGTGGTAGATTTGGAATCTGAAGAGTTGGGTTAGGCTGGACTGGAGCCGGGTGAGGAAGACTGACGGTCGGAAGAAGATGGGCCGTCGATGGCGGGGTTGGTGGGTTCCAAGGTTGTGAAGGAATTACGCGTATGTATCTAGGTGCTGGTGCGCAGTTGGGAGATGAGATTTTATAATCTTCCTTGATGGAGAGGGTAAACAGATATGTGAGAGCTTGGTGGGAGAGCGCGCTATAGTGACGGAGGCGACTTTATGAAAGCGTTTAGGAGGTTTTTCCCTTGGATGCGTACAGGAGTAGAAAATGGCTCAAGTCGTTTGCAGTCTTTGAAATGGTAGCGGCGTCCGGACGGGGTGACCCAGCAGACTCCGAATGATACCATCCTCCAAGGTTCACTTGATACTCCGAGCAATATCATTAGGGTCTGCGCGAACCGCCGGGGCAGCACTGCCAATCTTCTCGCTGCTAAAGAAAAGGCGGTGTCTCTTATCCCCGTCGGTCCAAAGCTGTCCAGAGCGGTATACCAACTTGAGTCCCTCAAGTTCGAGCGAGCCCGCAACGCGTCGCATTTTCCACGCTGCTGAGCTTGCAAAGAGCTCCGAAACGCTCGTCCATTTTCTGATGTGCTCAAATGCACATTGAAACTTGTGTTCTACCTCCAGATCCCGTCTGTCTAAGGCATCTTCCATGCCTTCGAGTCGCAGCATCAGTTGTATGTCTGCGTCTGGTGTCGGCAGGACATCCGCGCAAATCTTAGACGCAACGTCGTCTGAGGAGCGTTGGTCTACTTTGTAGTGTCTCTGGTCCCTGCTCGATACCAAAAGTCTAACGATCTCGGCCTGCCTCCCAGTCATTGCCCTCTGCATCGACGTACGGAAGTCGAAAATGTGTCCGCAGCTGCGCGCCATGGCAAGTATGACTTCCACGCCGTTGGGATCACCCCTAGCAACTGCGATATCGAGAACACTCTCGTTTGCCGAATCTGACCACTCAAGGCGTACCTTCTGCCTCGGTTCCTCTGGCATCGAGGAGTTCTTCTGCTGACACTTGCAATCAATGACCAGCGGTGAGGTCTCAGACCAGTTTCCAGACTTGATTGCGCGGCCACAGAAGCGCGTTACCTGGTCCTGTCGAGCACCGACTGTATTGCGGTTCGCAAAACAATCAACGTACCCCTGTTTCCAAGGAGGCGGCTGCCAGAACGATGGGTTCTGTAACGATACTCCCGTGATTGCATGGGGAGTCGCCACATGAAAGATGTGGCGAAATTCGCCAAGCACATAAGTGCCGTACATCATCTCAGCCTTCAGCCCTATGTCAAACTCCGGACGCTCAAGAAACATACTCATTAGGGATCTTTGACCATTCAAGAATGCCACAATGAAAGGCGTGACTCCATATATGTTCTGTTTGTTGGGATCGACGTCTTGACGCTGTAATAGCCTCTTGAAAACCAACGAGGGCCAACCGGCGGCTGCTCTGTGTAGCACTGTGTCACCGTGCTTGTCCGACACGCCAAAATCGACCTCTTCACTTTGGAGTAGCTGTTCAAAGAGACCATTGTAGGCCGCTATGCCGCTCTCGGCGAGAAAGCAGATGTGTGCCACGATATCGAAAGTGAAACGGTTTCGGGGATGGAACAGGCGAAGCAACACGCGCTCCGCTTGAAGGTTCCAGCGGCTCCGGTTGGTTTTTGCCAGGTTCCATGCGTCACTTTCGGGGATACAAGTCTCGAGAGCATAGGCCCATTTGAAGTTGACATCGGTCAAAGCTGAAGAGGACTCCAGAGCCTCGGCCCAAGAGAGCTGTGAAGACTCGTTTGGTGACTTGACAGCTCGTTGAAGTATCCAGGCAAACACCATGGCCTCGAAATGAGCTATGTATTGTGTCACATGCATTTTTCCGTCGTTGTGGTCATCGACGTCCAAGCCCTTGGTTGTTATCGTGTGGATCATACGCAAGAGGCCCGGAGGTAGCTCTTCCATGGGAATATCCAGAACCTGATGAATGGTGTACATAAGCGCATCGTGCGACACTGAGGCCAAACTCCTGGAATAATCGACGCTGATATATTCACTTGCATTGACATAGTCAGAGCAAATTCCCATCAGCGCATAGACCCGATCCCGCTCGTCTGTCGCTTCACAGGCGTAAAACGCGGACAGCAATGTGCGTAGATCTCGTCGGTCCGCCCACCACGATTGCTTCCTCGAGGGTCCTGGCATGATATCCAGCACAGCCTGGCAGCGAGTCGGTATTCTAATGTCGAATGAGGACGGAATCATCGTGAACAAACGCGTGGAAACAGCGTTTCGCCCGCAAAGAACCATGGCTGATCTGGCACTGGCAACCTCTTGCAAGATCCACATCCTCTTGAACCAATGACTTCTCATGAGCGCCTGGAAGACCGCGATGTGATGAGGTTTCAAGCATTCATTGAGGACGGTTGCCATTACTGGATCCCGCTGGGTGGGGTCATCGCTCAGAAGCTGGTGACGGATCGAATTCAACGTTGCAAAGAAATCATCGATCATGGGGTGGCTGTTGCCAAGCCATATCAACACTCTCTCAGCGCACTCGTATATCGATTTCATCTGTCCTACTTGATGGCCGCGCTCCTGAAGGTCTTCTTGATTGATGCAAATAGCATCGATTCATAGGAGCCTGTCTTCGAATGGCAGTCGAAGGTGTTGCAGAGCCACGTAAGCATTGTGCGTAACTGCTAGCTCATAGACGCCGTCGACAACGACGCTGAATGGCTTGTCTAGGGAGTCCCATGTGTATGACAGAGCCTCGAAGGGAACATACCCGATCGTGGTCTGGATAAGCTCAATTTGGACTTCCCCGTGAATGGAAAAGTTGCGGCGCAGACGGATCAGTCGGATGGCTTGCTTGGAAAGGTCCAATTTTTCGTAGACGTATGGTGCCATTTGAGGTGGGGTCGATCGTAAGATTTTCGAGGTGGCTTTAAAATTGAAGGGCGGGGGAAAATAATGCAACGTTTGACAAGAAAACATTCAATTCGGTTTGAGCGTGCTGCGCGAGGAGGCTCTGGTGGGCACGGTCTAGTCGAGGCGACAGATAGCTAGAGCGTTCGAGATGGATGAGACGCTCTTATGACAGCACCAGCACTATTCAAAAGAAGTTCATCACGATGAGTCAAAGGAAATATGGTCGAACGCCAGCAAGCAAGGTGCTCGGAAGCTCTCTGCCCCGTCCAAGTGGAGTAAGTATGGGCAGAAGTTGTAACAGCGGGGCGCGGCTGTGCAACGTCGCCAGTACCAAACCCTGGGCCTAGATGCATGTCAGATTCTCCGAGAGGCCTCGTGACATTTGAATGCCTGCGTATACTAAGGTGTAGTTTGCGGCCGTGTACCGATATTACATGCAGGATGCATGCACAGCAGCCAGGGCCCCAGTCACTTGTACAGCAGCTTGAGTGCCGACGTGAGTGACATAGGCTGGAGAGGAGCGCTCCCATGGCACACCGCGCCTCTTCGGGCCACTATCTTCCAAATTTTGTTCCTCGAATATCCGTGAATTTGCAACTTGTTATCGGAATTCCTTTCATCACCGTCCAGCATCCCGACGGTCAAGCTTCACCATACTTCCATCCGAGTATGTGAATGTGTCAGTGAAGTTTTTAATGCACTTTCTATTGGCAGACCGCTTTGATTCACTCCCGGTCCAGAGTTTTGCCATATAACCTTCCCTAACTGTCCTGCAGAGAAAATGGGCACATTAGCTTGCTTAGCCGTATGTGCAGCAACTCTAGATATCCCGTGATGACAACTGGAAAGGCGTCAATAATCTGAGGGTCTACATATTTTTATTGTGAGTGGAGGATAATTCATGCTCCCAGAGCTGAGTGTGATACATTTGCATGATCCCCCGAGCATCGATAGCGTCACCAAACTGACGCTTGAAAAGTACGCATGGTGTTCTTGTCGCGATCACTGCGAGTCTGTACTCCATTGGTCACTTGCGAGAGCGGGGAATCTCCTCAAGCTCCTCCCATTTCTTCCGTAAAGCGACCCTCGCGGACGGTCGTTCGGTGGCGTCAATCATGCTTTTCCTTACGCCCGTCCAGCTGACTTCTCCCTGCGTGGGCTTCCCATAAGTCCACAGCCTGGCGGAGCTGCTTTAAGGTGACAGTGCGCTTTGCTTCTACATCCTCGTAAGGTAGAGGCCGAAACATGGTTCTTCCCGGTGCTGTAATTCTCCAGGATTTCGTGGTAGATCAGGTCAGTCTTGTGCCGGGAACGTCGCGGCCGTCAGCCTCTACACGGTAAAATATCCCAAGTCTTGATCGTCCGAGCTTCGGACGACCCCATCGCGAATGGTTGACAATTGGGTCAAGTATTTCTCGTCTTTTCAAGAAGGGAACTCGAATTTGCAGTTAGGTTCCTTAGGAGCAGCCGCTGAGGTGGATTACACATGTTCGGTGCGGCGAGACACTTGCATGGGAACGATCCAATTGGTTTTCGATATCTGAGCATAATCATTGCGAGCCGCGTATTGTGAGTTTTCCCCTGATGAAACGCAGTAACTGAATATCGTTGTCATCGTGTGACACGAATGATTATGTTCAGACGGGTCACTAGTTAGGTAGCAGCAAAGTGTTGTGGGTGTTGGTGGGGATTAGGATAGACGCATTTAGACGAAAAAAAAAGGAGCAGAAAGTGTGGCCACCTAGCGAAGGTAGGACGTGTCGGACAGACACCATAAACTGGGGGGATTAAGTACTTAGACATTCCCACTGTCTCCACCACTTTGTCCAACTGGAGTAGCGGGACCTCTCCATGTCGCCAAAAAGATTAAAATAGCGGCAAATAGAAATATATTCAGCTACTCATGCTTCAGAACCATTTCTGGAGGTCTTGGACCTAACATGGGGATGGTAGGCGCATTTTTGTTTGCAACTGCTCGATGATTTTGCATGCCAGTTTTCGAATTAGGGTAGGATGTAGGAATCACTCTTTTCGCGGTTGAATCATATGATTCACAGGTCTATGTTTTGGGGTCCGATAATTCTCGGATCAACAGAATGGACCCCTTCAGTGTCAGACAAGGTCAAGATTTAGCAAGTGGTTGTCTTTGAAAGGCTTCTCTCCAGGGCTGTTGAACTGTGGGGCTCATCAATCAAACGCGCCAAGCATATATGCGAGCGATGAAATGGAACAGATTCCTTTGCGAACAATGTTGGAATGCATTCTGTAACTACATAGTAATCATTACGCTCGGGTCCGGACTGCAAACAAGGGTGGAAGGTCTCAACGCCACAATGCTTCCCATCCCTTAGACGGCACAGCTAAAGCGCGGCCTTAAATACACGCGTGTCACAAATCCCAAAAGCGCGCGACCTAGTCTACTTCTCAAACCCTTCAACCTCGTTTCTTTGAACACAATGGCAGCTTTCAGCGCAAACAACGCCGTCTGTCTTAACGTTGGGCGCATAGCAGCGGTGCTCCTCCTCCTCATCGGACTGATCACAGTCACCCAGCGTAGCGAACACGGCCAGAGGTTGACGACGGCGATCTCCGGAGCTGCAAAAGCACTGCCGAAGCCATGGACTTCCCCGTCTAGCGCTTCATCCGAGCCGAGCTTCTATGAGGTCGGAACGCTTCACGAGACCGACAAGGTTACAGATCATTCGTACCAGGACATGTATGAGCATTACTTGCCAGCCTTGCGTCACAAGAAGATCAAGATGCTCGAAATCGGGTTGGGATGTGACATGGTACGTGGTTCTGCCATAGATTGACTTGTATGGCTGAGAAGGGGTTTGGTTTGCTGACGAATTCTCCACAATAGCTTTACGGCCCTGGTCATTCATATCACACATGGCTCGATTACTTCTCCGACATAGATCTCTACTTCATGGAGTACGATGCCGCCTGCGCCGAGAAATGGGCAGACTCCACCGAAGGAGCCACCATTTTCGCAGGCGACCAAGGCGACCCGGCGACGTTGGAGCGCTTCATCAGCGAACACGGCGGCGATTTCGACATCATCATCGACGACGGCGGCCACACCATGCACCAGCAGATGACCAGTATCCAGCACCTGTGGAAGGCGGTCAAGCCCGGTGGTTTGTACTTTTGCGAGGATCTGGAGACGAGCTGGATTCCTCACTACGGCGCGACGCCTGGGGAGACCACGATGGTGCAGTACATCCACTGGATGATGGAGGACTTGACGACGGCGAGGCGATTCGGACAGCGGACTGTTGAGTTCCCTGATGTGGAGACTATGGTTCATATTGATTGCAGCAAGGAGATTTGTGCGTTCCAGAAAAGGAGCGCTGAGCAATATTTTTAGGGCAGAGGAACAGATGCGTCGGTGCCAAGGTAGTGAACATGCGGTATTGAGCAAAAATTCATAGCGACTTGACGGATCAAGGGTTGAAAAAGATACTTTAATGAGGTGCAAATAACTGATACACCTTTCATCTTTCCTGAGCCTTCCTTTCCCTAGTGTCGATTGCCCCCTCCAAATCATCTTAGGTGATTCACAAGGCCAGCAACCCTTTCTCCAAATTCTCCGGTGCCTCATCTCGATGCTTCACTATGTCAAGGTCGTGTATAAATTTCCAGATTGGCGCGAGCGTTACCTGCAGGAGGTTGACATCTAGCCCCATGTCTTCTCCCCGCCCTACTCTGCGACTCGCCTCTACAACGCGCTGTGTTCACGGGCGTCGCACCTCATCGTATACTTCGAGAGCCTTGGCCGCCTCAGAGACCGTCTTCGTACTGCCCAGCAGCGTTGAATGATGAGGACGTTTCAATGAACTCACCACCACCAGCGCCCAGCCTTTGGTGAGGTTAGTCAGATGTATAGTCGGTTACAGAGGAGGGAGACTCCGATGTACCATGGCGTGCTGGCGTGCGCAGCGTCCCCTGTTACACAGTACGTGCGCGCTGGAATGGAGTGTTCTCAGGGATAGACCGCGGACACCTTTGGGATGGTCGCTGTTTGCGATGCTGGAAGATCTGCAGTACCCACGAAGATACTGGGCGGACAGATTTCCCCCATCCAGCCCTGGTGACCACGTAGCTAGAGTCACCCATGCAGGCTCAAACAGAGCACGCCTATCACATTGATAATAACCTGGGCGAACTGGGTGAGTACTATAGATCATCAAATATCCAAGTCAGCTGCAGTTGGCGCTGCCATAGAACCATGATGAGAATGAGAGGTCTTGAGGAGACAAGGGTGGAAAACAAGGGCGGAGATCAGTGACTGGGGACACCTGGACGATGCTGCAGGGATCAGGCGTCTGGGCAGCGCAGGGGCCGACAAACAGGGATGAATGGGTGGTCAGATGACAAAGCATTGATCCCTGTCGTCAACTTCATCTCAACTCTCTCTCCCTGATAGGACTGTTCGCACTGCACATCACCGTCCAGAATCACGACAATGACCTCATGAGTTGACTATCAGAACGATTTGATCCAATCTTCATTTATCGTCACGCTCGAACACGCAATTATCTCTTTTGAATCATCCATTCATGTCCTATACCAACAAGCCATCCGCCCTCAATTCCACAGTGATCCATCGGTCCCGATTGCCTGTACCTAACCCCCAAACAACAGCATTAGCTATCGATTTTTCAAGCCTCCCCCAATGTCGCTAACTGACCACGCAATGTTCCGCGCCTCAGATCCAGAGTATCTCTTTCATATTTTGAGATACTGTCGGCAAGATAGTCTTGGTTCCTGAAAGCGGTACTCTTATAGTGCATGGCGGCGTCAGATGCACCGTCTTCTGCGACAGTTGACCACCAGTCGCGATAGTTCTCCTTCTTGATGCCTGTTGGGTGTACACTGGGGGTCACGTGAGTGGGTTCTCTTCGTTCGTCTAATCGTTTCTGGTTTCGTGGTTGTTAAGGAAAGGAAACTAGCTAAAGCGGCCGGTGGCTGTTGAAGCCAGTTGGGGCCAGATGGGATGACTAAGCGTCCCATGGCCCACCACTGATCGGCAGGCAGCCCTAACTAGCTAATTCACTCAACAATGCCAAATCCTGCCTCTTTCAGAACCGGAGATGCTAACAACAGCGTCACCAACTCGTTTTTCAAGATGGCTACGCCGCGGTCTCTGCGACGGAGTGGAAGGCTGAAAATCTTCAGGTTCGTGGGCTTCGTCCGGTCGGAGCCCGTCTCCCCTACATTCCTCGCATGATCTAGTTTTCAAGTATAGCATGTCGATGGTGAGCTGGAGAATAAGTAAGCCCCATTTGGCCAGGGGTCAACACACGGTGGGTGAAGCAAGTGAGCTTTGTTTATCGAGTAGACGCGGTTGGTCGGTATCATGGAAGTGGCTGGTGAGACTGTCGTGCGGGGCCGTTGACTTTCGGGTTCGTCCCTCGTTACCCCTACCCCTCAGGATGCCCTTCAAGCTTGGACATCTCGGTGATGACCAATGTCATCGGCGCGCTCCATCGGTCGCCGGAGGGAGGGGGGGAGGGGCTGATGTGGACCGGCCTGGTGCCAGCAAAGGAACAACCCTTCATTCGACCCTTGTTGTGGCCATTTTGGGTCTTGAACGGGACCAGCCGGGAAGCACCGTTCCTCAGATCTGGGGCTTCTTCGCCGGACTTCCAGAAGCCGCGCTTCTGAAACATCTTCTGTTCGTACGAGTCGTCTTCGTCATCTGGTCCCCACTCCTTTTCGCGCCTCTCTTGGCAATAGTCATCTTCAATATCTATATCCCCACCGCTGCTGTGTCTCCCATCCTCAGTCCGACCGAGGCCAGCGACGACGCTGGTGATCGGATCGTGTTCAAGCGCAGGGGTGGAGGCGATCATGTTTGGGGGTGGTGGGATGCAACGAAATTCGGAATGCCTCGCGCATCAGCTGCTCGCTTGGTACGGACTGGTTGCTGTGGTCGTGGGGGGTCTGAGCATGCGAATGGTCGCCAGCATCCTCGGTCCAGGGGAGAAGGTCCGTGATCATCCGGGCTCGCGCCGTCATCATGGCGTCGGTCATGTTGAACCGAACTTCTTCCGTCATAGTGGCCATCTAACGAGGGATAGTTGTCTCGCCACTTTGCTGAGAGGGCGAGCTTGAACTGGCGGAGCGGGTCCTTGAGCTCTTTGTTGACCACTGTGCTTGTCTCTATGGGTAGGCGCGGCTTGTTGCGAATGTCGCTCATGGTATATTTGTACCTAGGTACAGGAGCTCGACCGACTCCATGGCGGGAAACATGGTGGAAGTAGAATACAGGTTGGTCTCTGGCGCAGTGGCGGTGTGCTTCGTCTCGTTGCTCGAGAAGTCCATCATCATCTTGATCGATGTCGCGTGCTTTTCACGGCTTGGCCAAGTGTCCGTCATGGATCTTTTGTTCGGGGTCAGCAGCTGCCAGGGAGAACATAGTCGTGGGCGATGGTCCGGGTCTTACATGTAACAAGCGCGTCTGGCTTGCGGAGGAAACCCGTTGCTCGTGCTGCTTTGTGCCACCAGGGAATGGATTGGTTCGTACGTGGTTGAATGATATAATAGCTGTAAGGGAAGCTGAATGAAGTGGGACTGTGAGAGACAAGGAATATCCGCGAGACCGCTGGGTTGCTGCGTTGAAATAGTGTAGAAAATCAGCATGGTTTCCAGCAAATCCCAACAGTATCTTATGTAATCAGTGACGTTACAATAGGGTCATATCGCCGCCGTGACCGTTTTGGATCAATGAATTCAACAAGTTATACTTACTTTGTGGGAAACGTTCCTGGGAAAGCCGCCCAAACCTTTGAGATCTTCCGCAAAAAAAAAAAAAAAAAAAAAAAAAAGGGGGGG